>CALNXJ010000024.1:1762500-1772500 GCA_942486045.1 Pocillopora meandrina | reverse complement strand
GGGAATTATTTTCAAAGCAGTTAATACGATGAATAATTTACCGTTGTGTTTCGGAGTAGTTTAGGTTAAGTTTTTTCTATATTTGGATTCCTAGCAACACTTCACTCAATATGGTCAGACAGAAAAAGGTAAAAACTTATCAACAAGGAAATGAGTTCGTCACATTCCCCTCACACTAACCCTTTTTTCCTGAGGATAAGACTGAATGTTTCTGCATTCACCAGAGATTTAGATAAAAATGCGTTTGTCAGTTACCTCTCTTAGAATACTTTCGAGTTTACCATCGCTTTTGTTACTTCATTTGTGGTCAATAAAAGCTGGCACAAGCTTAAAAACTAGCTGTAGGGTAATAGAGCAAAGTCTCTGCAAACCTGGTGTTTGATGAGGTTCTGCTCCGCAACTCAGCTGCCTTGTATGAACCGACCAGCCGCTTGAAGAGATATCGCTAAACTTATTGATTATTCCAGAGCATTCTAATAAGTTCCATTCAAGTTTCCATGATGAACCAATCAGATTTGTATTTTGCCACTCTTCTATAATTCTCTATTAGTGGAAACAGCTTTTGCTCCTGTTATTGCTGCGTCATCAGCTAGCTGCGTCATTCCAAAAAAGGAAGGTCCTTGTCGTCAATAAAAGCTAACGCAAGCTTAAAAACTAAATGCAGTTCAGATCAAGGCCCGGAAAAGTACCACGCAACTCGCAAAATATTCGCGTCCATCTTACGTTAAACCAACTAATAAGGTTTATTTAGTCAACGTAACTTCCAAAATCGATATATCGCTTAAAAAACAGCATAAATATTTTATCTGTTAGAACTGGCGCCTAAAGAGAGGTAGGCAAGGCATCCTTTGTATGGCTCGGTCCATTCTTCTGAACCCAGCGGTTCCGATTTGGTTTACGACACCTCTAAAATCGATATCCTCTCGCTCTGAAAGGGCGTTTGTGTCTGAGTTACTAAGACGACTCTAAGAAGAATCAAGGACCTTCCTTTTTTGGGATGATCCAACTAGCCGATGACGCTGCAAAAACAAGAGCAAAAATTGTTTCCACCAATAAAGAATTATAAAAGAGTGGCAGAAGACAAATCTGATTGGTCTCTATTAGTGGAAACAAGGACCTTCCTTTTTTGGAATGACGTAAACCAAATCGGCAATGCAAGCAGGTGATGACTTTATGAAGAAGCCTGCTGGGTTCAGAAGAATGGACCGAGCCATACAAAGGATGCCTTGCCTACCTCTCTTTAGGCGCCAGTTCTAACAGATAAAATATTTATGCTGTTTTTTAAGCGATATATCGATCATATCTAAATCTCTGGTGAATGCAGAAACATTCAGTCTTATCCTCAGGAAAAAAGGGTTAGTGTGAGGGGAATGTGACGAACTCATTTCCTTGTTGATAAGTTTTTACCTTTTTCTGTCTGACCATATTGAGTGAAGTGTTGCTAGGAATCCAAATATAGAAAAAACTTAACCTAAACTACTCCGAAACACAACGGTAAATTATTCATCGTATTAACTGCTTTGAAAATAATTCCCCAAAATCTTGTGCCACTATGGCCATTGACTGTTTCTTAGAATCGTCTTAGTAATTTGATACTCAAACATTTTGCTAACATTGATAGTTGTTTAACAACAAGCTATGATCATCTCGCACCTGAGCTCACTCAACACTTGAGTTTGTACATCTCTTCAAGCGCCAATCAGACACAAACCCCCTTTCAGAGCAGGAGGATATCGATTTTAGAGTTGTCATAAACCAAGTCGGCAATATAAAGAAAATGATATGGCAGCCTCTTTCCTTCCGAAACGTCACCGAAAATTCGAGACAGCGAGGCAGCTTCGTAAATATTCTGGAAACTTACGCAAAATAGCCGCGGCGCTGTTTTATTAAAGACGGTTGAAATTGTAGTTACAAATCCTTTGATTCAGAGATCTATTATCAAAGAGGCAGATAACTGCCAGGTTGAGATCAATAAAAAGCCATAAATTCGCAGCGCTTTCCTTTGCAATTCTTCCTAAGATCAGCCTTTTCATCACTGTTTTAAAAGTTATCGTATTTATTTAAATTTACCAAAAGCACGGATTTGTAACTGAAGCAGGCCCCATTCGTTTGCAGACGTTTTCGGGCGTTTTAGTATGGAAAAGTGAAGAGGCTGGAAAAAAATTATGTAGGCAGAAATATTTCGCTTCGTTTTCGCCGATACGCAAACGGAGAAACTTTTGAAAACGCACTAATGTGGTCAGGGCCTTATAAGGAAGTATGCATGCAAGCAGGTGATTACTTTTTGAAGAAGCCTGCTGGGTTTTGGAAGAATGGACCGAGCCATACAAGGTACGCCTTTTACGCCGGACTTTTCCGTCTCCTGATCTGAACTGCATTTAGTTTTTAAGCTTGCGCCAGCTTTTATTGACCACAAATGAACTGTCAAAAGTTATACAGATAAATTCAAAGAATTTCATTTTTTGGTTGAAAGAGTATTTCGTCCGTAAAACTTGTGTATAGCCCAGTACAGTTGCGATGCATATGAATGAGTGAAAGACCTTCAATCAGTTTAATTTCCATCTCTCGAGGGAAATAAGAGCGTTCATTACCTTTGTTTCTACTTATGCCGATATACAAATGAAAAAACTTTTGAAAACGCATTAATGTGGTCAGGGCCTTATAAGGAAGTATGCATGCAAGCAGGTGATTACTTTGTGAAGAAGCCTGCTGGGTTTAGAAGAATGGACCGAGCCATACAAGGTATTCCTTTTATTCTTTCCTTTTACTGCACTAAGCTCATTTGGCTCTTGTGTCTCTACCTCTCTTCATGCGCCAATTAAAACAGATAAAATATTTATGCTGTTTTTTAAGCGAGATATCGATTGTAGAAGTTGTGTGGACTAAATAAAACTTATTCGATGGTTTAACGTGAGATGGAAGCGAATATTTTGCGAGTTGCGTGATATTTTTCCGGGCCCTGATCTGAACTGCGGTTAGTTTTTAAGCTTGCACCAGCTTTTGTTGACCACAAGTGAACTGACAAAAGTGATACCGATAACTCAAGAGGAATTAAAGTTTTGTTGAAAGAGCATTTTGTCTGTAAAACTTGATATAGCCCAGTAATGTTGCGATGCATATAAATGAGTGAAAGACCTTCAATCAGTTTAATTTTCATCTCTCGAGGGAAGTAAGAGCGTTCATTACCTTTGCTACTACTTATTTTTATCGTAAAATGGAATATCTGTATGGCGATCTATTTATATCCTGCTACTAAAGGCCATGATTACTCTTGCAGAACATTCCAAGACTTCAGAAAAGTATTCTTCTCACAAAGCTTGAATACTATGGCATCAGTGGTGTTGTTATAGACTGGTTTAGCTCATATCTGAGCAACAAAACTCAAACAGTATCACTTGGTTCCGTTATTTCTGAAATGCATACAGTATTTTGTGGGGTGCCTCAAGGATCAGTACTGGGGCCACTCTTTTTCCTTATTTATATAAATGACTTTCACAGTTTCCCAAAATTATTGGATTTTCACCTATTGCAGATGAAGCAAGTTCATTTTTTAAGTATAAGGACCTAAACATACTTGAAAGTGAAATTGACAGTGAACTTGGAAAAGTACATGTTTGGCTATTTGTAAATAAGCTTTCAGTAAATATTAAAAAATCAAATTTTGCTATTCTTCACCTAGTACAAAAACGAATTCCCAAAAAGGTTATGCTATTTATAAATGATCAATCATTAACAGAAGAAACTTCCATAAGATACCTTGGAGTTGATATAGATTCAAATATTATTTGGAAGACCCACATTACCTATGTTGCTAAATAAAATCAACAGAAGAGTAGGTATTCTCCCTAGGCTTTGTTACTTCCTAAACACAAAAACGTTGCTAAGCCTGTACTATACCTGAAGAGGGCCATTCTTAAATTATTGTATAATTGCTTGGAGTTATGCCTATTAGTCAACTGTGCAACCTCTATTTACAGTACAAAAGAAATCTAGAAAAATAATAACCTTTTCCAGCTTCGCTGAACACTCAAGTCCTTTATTTTAAGACTGGAATGTGGTCAAGCTGTGTGATATCATAGCTCCTTCAACATGCAGTGTTTATGTATAAGTTCCATCATAAACTTTTACCCTCATTCTCTGATACCCTTTTTCATTCATAGATACAACATACATGGATACAACACTATACTGTTTTCAAGGATGACTTATGCTATCCCAAAAGCAAGAGCAAATTATAAAATTTTCGACACAAGGTTCCAGGGTGCTAAAGTTTGGAATGATATAGGTGATGACATAGTACGTCTCTTTCTCTCAAACATTTTAAGAAAAAGTTTGATTCAATTCTTATTTCTGGATATTAATTGCAGATTTACCAAAACCTTTTTTTTTATCTGGCATTCCGTTGTTAAATACTGACATACTTAGCTTTCTTCCGTTGTCTTTCTTTTTTACAAGCTTTCTTTCTTTTTGTTTTTGTGGTTTGTGTAGTGTGATGCCTGATCCTTTAATATAATATTTTCTTATTTTTACTTAAGTAAGGCTTCCCTATCAATGGTTATTTTGGGCAGCCTGAACTGTCTCCATTTTTTATGTAATATATATATATTTTTTGTATCATGTAAATTCATGTAGGGTACAAATACAGAAAACAAAATTGTTTTTGTGGCGGCGACTTATAGTGCAGGAACTTCCAGTTCAAAAAAAAGTAAGACAACGTGTTTCGGATATATGAGTTTTTGAGCCTCTGCTGCAGATGATGGTGGTGTCAGCAGTGGACATTTTTCTCATTTTTTAAGTCTCTTTACCAGTAAATTAAACTTATTAATATCTGTGAGTTTTCAACCATCAAATCACACCATTTATTGATCTAAAGACAATCGGTGCACAATTGATAAATCAAAATAGCACGAATGTCAAAAACTAGTAGAGTCAATTTATATCTTATTGTTTTTCCATTCGTACACATCGCTCAGATATCAATAAATTCTTATTCGTACTCTTCTCGACGTATTTTAGTCTTACTTTTGAAGCCAACACTTTTCTCTGGAGCTAAATCGTAGCTTTCTCATGATCCGCTAGCGCTTTACAACCTAACCAAAATAGTAAGTAACCCTCCGTTACTTCAAGCAAAAAGTCTTCCCTGTTGAGTGTACGTAGAACGAAAAAGTACAGCTAACTGAATGGTTTAACTTATAGTACGCGCGGACATTTTGCGAGTTGCGCAATATTTTATTTTTATGCGATCAATAAGCAAAATTTCCGTCATATTATAAGTTAAACCATCGAATAATTGATTTATTATTCCAATATGATTTCATTTTCTAGTCTTTTGGCTGGTTTTCGAACCTTCCTTCCGTCTAATCTTAGCATCACACCGATCGCTTAGGGCGGGCCAATAAGAGGAAAACAACACAATGAAATCATTTCAATGTTCCAACCAAAAATTGTTGTGGGCTTCGAAGTTCGTTACTGAAATGATCATGTCTAAAAATCGGAAAAAAAATCAAAGATCGCGCAATGCCTACTTTTATCCGTGTTGTCACTTAAAAACTGTAACATACATCAGAGACCGTGTATACATGTTAACTGGTATTAGTTAAACAAATACCAATGGCAGTAGAGCTGATCGATTGATATTGGTAATCGATGTCAATCGATGTTGATGACATTTGATAATCACAAAAACTAGTGCGATCAATTGCCTATCGATTACCGTTATCAATCGATTAAATGCCATCGATTACCATCAATTCCATCGATTCTTAAGACCCTGGAGTTAAGGAACGTGAATCAGTTAAACACAAGAAGACCTTGTTGTCCATATTTTTTAAAAGAATTCACGCAAGAAAGATAGATTCTTATTTCGAGTGATTCCGAGTGAGTCGAAGTGAAGCTTGAGTCGTGACTGATGCTCTTTTCCGCTATGTTTGTCGAAACGTCGGTCATTACTACCGACAACAGTCCCTCTCAAGAAACTTGTCATGTTTTAAAATCAAATGCTGATCATCACGCGAGTATCCAGCCGAATGCTCAATACAGATTCATAAGTGTGTTTGTTCTTTCTTATAGTACCGAGACAGAACATTCCTCTTGAAAATTTCTACACGAAACTCAGGGGCGATCTGCATTTGGAATGGCTTCTGCCAGGTGAGTTGAATGTGTTGTGAAACCATCTTTGATGATTTCCTGCTTGTCTGTAAAATTACAGCGTTGGTATGTCTCTGAAGCAGGCTAACTGCTTGCAGTATTACCATCCAGAATACCTCGCATGTGTAGATAAAATATTCGACTTGATTTGTCAATGCTTTGAATCTTTATTATATGACTCGTAAGATCTGGTTTGACTAAAAGAAAAAGGGAAACAATAAGATTCGAATAAAAGAAACTAAACGGAACAAATACGAAACGAAAAACCACTAACAAGATTTGTGGGCCTAAAGGAAAATCGTGACAAAAACAACAGACTCGAGCATATGGTCCAGACCATAAAAAACAAACTAAACCCAGTACCGCGCGGGTAAGGCAAACTAAATATGACGTATATTGCAATCAACATCATGTGGAGGATTTTTTTTATCTCTCTCTCTCTCTCTCTTTTTTTTTACGTAAGATCGTTTTCACCAGCACTAGAAAATGCATGTATTTATCTGGAGAAAGAACTCTAATGAATACACTGATGCACATAGTTCTTGATCCGTACGAAGCTCTACCAAATAGCACACGCACGAACATGAAAAATAACGCTGAAAATTGTCTTCTCAACATATAAAGCGACTGTTGCTCCCGTTCCTTTGTGGCAAGAGGGACCCACATACCATGGATTTTTGTTGGACTCATTTACATCATATACATTACATCAACTGATGCGATTCATTTGGATGGCCAGAGCTCCTCAGAAATGAACACGGTAAATGAAAAGATACGCTGTGCTAGTATCTGGGAGGGGAGCTCCTTAACGACAAGGGAAGGGATGCTCCCAGAAACTTAACTTAACCCTCAGGACGTAGCCGATCTGGGCGTGACTCGGGTTACCTTGCTGAACCACAGATACTCCATTAAGGGAAACTTTTGAATTATAGTTGGCACAAAATTAATTATTTCTTCCTAAGGAAAAAAAAAAATTTAAGGGGAGCATTCTCATCTTCTGCACATGGGAGCCTCCCCCCCCTCCTCCTGTCCTTAAAATATATGTTGAGTTATTAACACTCGTGAAACGGAACTACCCATTTCAGAGAACTATTGGATAAGTCTTCTAAGCAGCCTTTTTTTGGATGTAATGCGTCGCTCCCTCTAGAGAGCGTCTGCAAGAGAGACTACTGGTAGATTGACTGTTGTCAAACCAAAATCAAAGTTATCCAAACGGGCAATTAGATCATTGACAAAAATAATCAAACTCAGTCCTTTTTTGAGCTGAACACACATAAGTAGCCTGTTGCAAGAAAGTCTGTTTGACGTCACGCTTTTGGCCAGGTGTGTCATTTTGCGAGTCAAGCACACGTAACGGGTGAAATTTGATGGGCACGTCCCAAATATTAAGTTTTCCACACACCCACAAGGAGGAGAGATGTAGAAAATGTCCTTGTACTCAATATTTTAAGTAAACCCCCCGACTTTCATGTACTTTACGTCAGTAACATCTAACTTACATGTCCTTTTAAGTGAGCGTCTTTGAATAACTAAAAAATCTTGACTTCCTGTTTTGTAGGTAGAAACAGTGATGGCGGTAAAGGAAACCCTCGAAAAAAAACTAAATATTTCCTCTGAGGAGCAGCAGCAGTATGATGAAGATTTGGAACATTTTAAGCAGAAAGCAGACAGCATGAGCCGCAATGGGAGAAAAACCGTTAGGAAACTCCGAGCAATAGCTGATAGAAATCATGAAGCGTGGAGGGTCTTCAAGTTGAAGTACGCCTTTGCATCGATTCTAGGTATAGTAGGAGGACTTCTATTACGTTATTCGACTAGAGGTTACGTAGCCCTTGGTCTTCTATTTGCTGGAGCCGCAGTAGCCTCACAGGCCTCTCTCGAACAATGCGCCCGAGATTTAAAGGATTACAAGACGGCAGAACAATACTTGAACGAGTCCTTAGAGAGCTATATAGAGTTTAGGAAATTTCTCCGCGATTTGTCAATCGCAAAAGACACAGTACGGATGATATACATTTACCAAGTCGCTGAAGTCCATGGAGTGATCACACCTCAGGTTTCGACGATTCTTCTGAGGCATATTTTTGACACCATAGAGACCCCATGGCATACAGTGTTACCTCTTCTTTTAAATTCACAAACGATAAGAGTTGCAAGTCCCCAGACGAACTTTTATACTGTTTTTAATACTGCATTTCTAGTGCTGGATACCATGGAGCTCGGATTCAGCATCTTTGATCTTTTTCAAAACAAAGGATCTGATTTGGCCAGAGATCTAAGGGAAAAGGCCGACGAGATCGAGCTTGGGCTTACGGTAATTGGCACTTGAATTATTGGAACTGTTTAAACTCACTCAAACAGTTAAACGAAACAATTTTTTTCCACTTTATGGATTACATAAAAACGAACAAATTTCTTGCATGTACGAAACCGTGAAGTAGATTCAGCATGTTTGAATCTTTTAGTAAGACCGATCTGTATAAACTTAGAGGAATCCCCAGTCGTAAAGGAAATGTAATGTTTGAGACCTGATTCGAACGAGTCAAGTAGATATTCTGTGAGTTATTTACGACGTGTACCGCTGGTTAAATATTTTTGCAGTCACGATAATATATCAAGTTTTTGAGAACACATGGTCTGTTTTGAGTTTAAGTTTTAGCTTCTGCTAAGATTGTCGAACAAGATTTCATTTGTTATTAGCGGAACAAGGTACGAAAACCATGTAAGTATCGATCGGTTGTTATTTAGCTTTATTCAGCGGACTTATGCATTTGACTTCAGTGAATCGTTGTTTATGTAATAAAAAGAGTTTACAGTTCAGCGCATCTCGAGTTTTCTTCTTGCCGCTTTCCACTGGTGAACATCGGGTTCCTGGAACAAATGTTCCTCAAAAGGTTCTAAATGTATTAAACACAATATATTTGGTACTTAAAATTATTCTTCTGACCTTGCTAATATTATTTTGACCTTAAAAACCGAACGCAAAAACCTCAACTTTCCGCAGTTCGAACTTCCCGCGTCCACCATCTTGTTAGGGGCGCAAGGCTTTTTGGGTTGATGACGTGTAATGGTTGCTATGTTCTTTCATATTTGGGGTTTTTCTTAGGTTTTCCCTGGGTTTTCCCAGCAAAATGTCTCATTGCGTAGCTTTCGACTGCAGTGATCAGGCCAAAACCAAGCGGGATCCCAAACTTCGATTTTTTTAGCTTCCCAAAAGACCACAGTTAACGACTTGCATAGATTAATGCTATTGGAAGAACATCTCTTCCAAAACGTTTCACGTCTGTGTTCGGGACATTTCGAGGACTATTGTTTTTATGAATCACACCTAATGGAAGTACGGATAGCTTTGTTTACAGGAGAATGACTGGATGCGCATTTGACACCAGAGGCCTGGCAACCATTAACGTCATTAACCCAAAATGCCTTGTGCCCCTAACGAAATGGTGAACGCGGGAAGTTGCCGTGAAAGGCGCTTTTGAAGGACGAAAAAACAATTCACAAGGTGAATGAATTTAAGTGCCAAATATCTTGTGTTGGATACATTTATAGCCTTATGAGAAATATTTGCTTTAAGATATGTGAGTTTCAAAATCTTTTTATATATTAATTAAATCAAAATCTTACTAGAAATTCTCTTGACGAAGGGAGACTGCAAAATAGCCAAGAGAGTATTCTCTTTAAATAGCTCATACTGCTGGAGCCTCTAGTGCAATAATTCCTCCCAGTCTGCAACTTAGTAGTATCTTTAGTAGTAATGTATCTTTCATTGTAAATACCCAAACGTAACGGACTGATTCAATGGTGTAGTATTTTTCCGTTAAAAGAGGATTCGTGTGTCATAACTTAAGAG
>CALNXJ010000024.1:1550000-1755000 GCA_942486045.1 Pocillopora meandrina | reverse complement strand
TGAAATTTTGTTTTTTTCGCTGTCAATGGCGTCGGAGCGACAGCGTTCGTTAGGAAGACACGTATTTTCCACCACGGGGATAAAGATTGGTCGGAAGATTACCATGTGCGAGCGTAACTTCTCGAAATCAATCGCTGGTTTTTTTGTTTTTTTTGTTGTTTTTTTGTTGTTTTTTTGTTGTTAACTTTTCAGGTTGATTGGTTACCGAGTGGTTCTATCGTTTACTTACACGCTCGTTTTTCGATGACAATAGTGTCTACTGCTTTCTACAGCCGAGTAGACACTACTTTGTATAGCAGTAGACAGTACTTTATTCAGCAGTAGACACAACAACAGCCCGCCCTTTCAAGGTGGACTTCGACTATGTGACATAACGGGTCGGCTAGACATCCAGTCCGTTTGTGGGATCCTTCGACTATTAGGTGGGACCACAAAAAATTGTAGAGAAGGTGGAACACGAAAGAAGATCGGCAGAGCATCGGGTTCTATCGTTTACAAACAAACCCGGCAGTGAAGGGTGGGTGACCACAGGTCACCCACTCAAAAAAAAAAAAATAATAGCCTGAGTAATAATTCGATCATGGGAAAAATGAGCCTCATATCAGCGCTACTCATGGACCTGCTTATCAGAGGCTCTGTCGTAATGGAACTTTAGGGCATTATCGATGTTAATTAAAAGCGCATCAGAGATATTCTTTTCCAAAAAAAAGGCCGTTAGTCTTCGAATCACCTGCCATAACCATCATGGTTCTTCTTTCTACTGCACTAAGCTCACTTACCACTTGAGTTTCTACATCTCTTCAAGCGCCAATCAGACAGAAACACCCTTTCAGAGCGAGACTATAAAGAAATATCAAGAAAATGATACTTCAGGCTTTTTCTTTCCGAAACGTCACGCTAAAATTCAAGACAGCGAGGAAGCTCGGTAAATATTCAAGAAACTTACGCAAAATAATTGCGGCGCTCTTCAATTGAAGAAGGCTAGTTCAAAACTATCGTTTTAAATCCTTTGCTAGCTTTAGAGATCTATTATTAAAGAAAGAGATAACTGCCAAGGCTGCGTCAAGGATGAATTTGTCGCAACAGTTCAAAATCAAATTTCATGTTCGCCAGGTTAAGATCAATAAAGGGCCATAAATTCGCAGCGCTTTCCTTTGCATTTCTTTCAACGATCAGTCTTTTTATCACTTCTTTTAAAAATTATCGTATTCAATTGAATTGACAAAAAGATGGCTACTACTGGTGCGATTTATTTATCTTAGAAACATCTACCATAACATCAAAGCTGTTTTTCTGTGTTTGATCAAAACAAAAAAAAAAACACTTCTGGTGGGGAATTCCCCTTTCCGTCGAGGAGAAATACATAAACCAATCAAAACGATCTATTTGTTTGTAAGCCATACCCTTATGGTGGTGTTATTATCATATTCACTTAAATATGACAAAAACAATTTTCATGACGAAAGTGAAACCCGAGGTGCAACCCGAATTCTATACTAAGAGAACCGATCAAAGGATTTGTTTGTGTGACGTTCTTGTTTCTACAGATCTATAAGTTGACTGCACTTTTTACCGAAGAAGCGGGTTTCCTCCTCCAGCAGCTAGTGAGGTCGTCTGAGGAAGCTGAGTTGAGCAAGGCCTGATCTATCTCGAGGTTTGCAATTTGTTTCTACATTTTACGGTTAGGTTTGTTTAGAGTACAGTGGAACGATTAATTTTCTTCGTATAAACCCTCGACGTTTGCGATCGATGCGCGAAAGGTAACTGCTCAAACATTATTTTAGTTTGCGGAGCTACGTTATATTCAGAGCTATTGTACCGCCTCAATTTTTTTTTTAATTGGGTGCAGCTTTTTTATCTTTGAAATATTTCTTGCGGTCTGTTTATCATTAAGAGCTACTTCCTTTCGGAAGACCATCACTTTGTTTCCGTTCGTTATGTAAGACGGTAGTCGGAAGGTTCGGGAAATGACTTTGTAAGCTTGATCTTCGTAGACTGATGACTTCGATATAGAAATACTTCATGGAAGACTGCCACTTATTCGCCTGAACACCGAAACACATCATGTTCTACAGATTTATCTGTGATATGCAACCGAGAAGCTCACTCTGGTTATGATTTCGTTTTCATTGTGCCTTAAGAGAGACAGTTACCCATCAAATTCGACGGATCCGATCGAGCTAATGTTATCCAACAAATTTAACACAATTTTCCATAGTCTCTAACTTTTTTGATCATAGAAATGACGTCTACAAAACGAAAGTGAAACCACGAGGCGCAACCGAGTGGTTTTACTGCAGAGCTATTTTCAGAGTGTTTTTTTTCTTTCTTTTTTGCCTTGACAGACAAATTATATATACTCTTTGATGATTCTTTGTTGATTGAGCACTCGGACAAGGGGAAATGTTTAGTTGAAATTCCGTCATGGATATTATGCAAGAAGTAATGCCATATATCCCTAGCATTATAAATTGTTGATAAATTATTAGATGAATTAGTCACGAATTAGTAATTAGACATTAGATGAACTCAATTGCCACTACCATTTAAGTCTCTGTTTGTATTCAATTCGGAAAGTAATTGTTCATCGTTAATTCTGTTCACCATTTCGTAAATTCTGAGGAATCATAAAAATAGTAGTGGCAGTGTTGATTCAGTGTCGATGGGACTGGTGTTTCATGTAGCTCTTGGACTTCGCCAAAAACAGTGTAACACTTTTGATCGCTTCATTACCTGATATACGGGGCAGTTTTTCAAAATGCATTAGTGTTATTCTTTGGTGCGTGACTTGGCTTTAATCTAGTAAGAGGAGGTCTTTGCTTGTAAAATGAGACGGAAATTATACGGCGGACTGAGGTTCATTTAGCATATGCTCAAACTAAGTTTCGTATCTGTTTCCATGAGTAATTGTTTCTGGGAGGCAGTCCGAGAAGGAGAACGTTCAAGGAATTGTTTTAGAAGTATTAACGATAAACTTTTTCTTTTGACGGAGTTAAAAGCGTGAACCAAATGCGAATTTTGCGGTGGTTTGGTAATTTTCCACCCGAATTTCTGTGGGGGTGATCCAACCAAAATCGTTAAGAAAACATCACGTCTACAAGGGATTTTTCCCTAAAAGACATCTGATCTAATGTTTACGAAAAGGAAAGTTCCTGTTTCCTATAAAAGAGAATTATAGAAACATAAACCAATCAGCAAAGCAGGAATGTCGTAAACATCACGTGCTTACACCATGACTCTGAAGGCTGATTTGGAAAAACTTCTACAGTAAAACAGGTTTATCAGAAGAGCATTGTACATTTCACTAGAAGAACATTTTTCATCCTTTTCTTTTAAAAACAAGTGGTTATGAGATGTGCATCATAGGGACTTTGGACATCCAGTTGCAAGGCGTCTGAAGACCCTGACTGGCTGTTTGCATGACATCATCAAAACAGGAAGTTAAAGTTTTAAAAAGGAAAAGTTCCTGTTTCCACTAAAAGAGAATTATAAAAAGTAAACCAATCAGTGAAGCTTGTCCGCGGCAAAATATAAATCTGATTGCGTGGAAGCTTGAAAGAAACTTATTAGAATGCTCTAGAGTGTTTAATCAGTGTAGCGATATCTCTTCAAGCGACTGATCGGTTAATACGAGACAGCTGAGTTGCGGAGCAGAAAAAACGTTTCTTCATCATTCTAACGTTAAATTTTCAAGCTGTTGCCAATTTCATCGACCAAATTGGAAAGTTAAGAGTCTTTTCTTTGTAAGATATAACCTCTATTGCGATTTGTTTGAGTGAAAGACCTCGAATCAGGAAATTTCTCGATTACTAAATATAAACAAATGTCACGTGAAAATGCGAGACAGCTTTGTAAATATTCGGGAAACTAACGCTAAATATTTGTGGCGCTATTTAATTAAAGACGGTTGAAAATTCTAGTTGCAAATCCCTTGATTCAGAGATCTAGTATTAAAGAAGATGATATCTGTCATGAATGCGTTAAGGATGAATTTGTCGCAACGGTTCAAAATCAAATTTCATGCTCGCCAGTTTGAGATCAATTAAAAAGTTATAAATTCGCAGCGCAACCCTTTGCATTTCTTCCGAAGATCAGCTTTTTTATCACTTTTTTAAAAATTATTCTATTCATTTAAATTGACAAAAACATGGCTTTGTGACTGAAGCAGATCATTCGTTTTCGGGCGTTTTAGTGTGGACAAGTGGAGACACTAGGAAAATGTTGGTGTAGACTAAAATATTTTCCCTCGTCCTCGCCGATACGCAAAGATTGAGACTTTTGGAAACGTATGAGTGTGGTTAGAGCCTTATAAGCAAGTGAAGTTATCAAAGTATGACGTAATGGTAAATTATTTCGGGAGTAATTTGAGCACGTGAAAAATAACCATTAAATCAAACGTTTGTGTCATTCTTGGACCTGTTTTTATGTCGTAATGGACACTATTAATTAAAACTGCAATACTGATATGTTTGTACAACAATAATTCAACTGTTCAAATTAGTACTTCTAGAAACGAAATATGTCCATGAAATCATTTTTTTTGAAGAAAACTATCACATGCTTTGCCAACTGGCCTATAAGTGACAGCAGTATGTTCACAGTTGAATTAGGAAATGGAAAGGGGTATAATATGATATCTTCTTGCTCCTGTTGACTATGCGCTGCTTGATCTCCTGAATCATTTAGTTCTGAAGAGTTACTACTAGATCCAACAATGCGCTCTACCCTGTCACTGTCAGACTCTGAATTTGAGTCAGCTGGCTGAATGTTTTTCTGAATGTCCTGCACAATATAAGTCAAAATCGTACAGCCAATATGTGCCTTAACCACCCTCACTTTCTCATCTTTCTTTTCTTTTATGTGAAATATTGTGCTGATTAATATAAAGTTCAAGTTCATCTACTCTAAGGAATGACAACTGCTTTCTGTGATAAAGATCTTCCCAGTCAATGTCATTGTATTCCTGCTGCTTTCTTTCTGCACGCTTCTTGTCATTATCTGTTGATCGCCTATTTTTTCTCAGTTCAATGTCGGTTAGATGATCGATATAATCTGCAACAAGCTTTTCTGAAGCAATGGATTTTCCAGAAAACTCTTCGATTGCTTTTTTATCCCCTTCTTTGAGCTTACCCTCTTGACACATCTGTTTTATTTGAGCTCGGGGCTGGTAACTATTAGGTTTGCGGCCGCTTGTAGGTCTTTTCGTACTAGGTAGGCATTGAAAGTCGGGAGGTTTGCTGTAATCGGAATAGAGTCGTGGAGTTGGTGTAGCTGGAGAAGGACTTACAAAGTCTCAAAGTTTATACTTCCATATTCAGCTTCAGCTATAAAACGTAAATATCCTACACTGATTGTTGGCATTTTCTTGTTTCAGCTCGCACACATTCAATATCGAGATATATTTATGTTCAAACATTTTGTTTTTGCGAGCGAAATGTTCTGAGGTTTCTACGGCGTGGAACATACCATGTAGTATTATGGGGTGGTTTCCACTTTTGTCAGTCACCTAAAGGTGGGGGGTCAGGAGTTTTTTTTATGGAAAAAAATACCAAAATTTCCCACCCCCAAGAAAAAACATACCTTTTCTAAATATCACCTATATGGGGATAAAGTAGAAATAGAGCTATTGTTACAGCTACTTCTCTATGTAAACGAGTCATAGGAACGAATAAAAACTGATGAGTCGAATATGAGTTGAGGGTAAAATCCAAAACAGAATTGACCCTAGTTAAATAGCGAAAAACCTTCATGTCTTTTTCCTACAATCACTTTAAAATCATAAACCAAAGCACTCCTCAAAGCAATTTTAAAGTTTTGATAAAATAATGAAAGATTTGAAATATTTTTGAACAAAGGTATATCCTAATAGTTTTAGGAGTAATAGATCTCAGATGATGTCAAAATGTGGTAAGAACAAAAAAGTGGCACACATTGCCTGTGTTTGTGGCTGCAACTTACAGTGCAGGAACTTCCAGTTCAAAAAAAGCAAAACAACTTGTTAAGGATGTATGAGTTTTTGAGCCTCTGCTGCACCTGATGGTAGTGTCAACAGTGGAGATTTTTTCATAGATTTAAAGTCTCTTCACCAGTAAATTAAACTCGTTAGTATATGTGAGTTTTCAACCACCAAATCACACCATTTACTAATCTTAAGACAATCGGTGCACAACTGATGAATCAAAATGGCACGAATGTCAAAACCCAATAGAGTCAATGCATATGCTAGGTGTTTTTCCATTCACACGCATCGCTGAGACATCAATATCCTACTCTTCTCGACGTATTTAGTCTTACTTTTGGAGCCAGCAACTTTTTTCTGGAGCTAGCATGATCCGCTTGCACTTTACAACCCAACCAAAATAGTAAGTAGCCCTCCGTTACTTCAAGCGGAAAGTCTTCCCTGTTGAGTGTACGTAAAAGAAATAAATACACCTAACTCAATGGTTTAGTTGTAATATGCGCGGACATTTTGCGAGTCACGCAGTATTTTATAGTAAATATATATATAGTATATATATAAATAATAAGTAACCCTCCGTTACTACAAGCGGAAAGTCTTCCCTGTCGAGTGTAAATAGAAGAAATAAATACACCTGACTCAATGGTTTAGTTGGAATATGCACGGACATTTTGCGAGTTACCGAGTATTTTTCTGTGCCCCTTCGGGGCTCGGAAAAATGCAAGCAGTGAGTAAAATGTCCGTCGTATTATAAGTTAAATCATCGAATAATGGTTTTATCATTCCACTATTATTTCATTTTCTAGTCTTTTGGATGGTTTTCGAACCTTCCTTCGGTCTTATCTAAGCATCGCACCGATCTCATAGGGCGGGCCAGATAGAGAAAAACAACACAAATGAAATCATTTTATTGATTGCGGGCTTCGAAGTTCGTTGCTGAAAAGATCATGTCTAAAAGTGGGAAAAATCAAAGATCGCGCAGTGCCTATTTTTATCGCTGTTGTTACTTATAAACTGTAACATACACCAGAGACCGTGTTTTTCAAATGTCCTAATTAAGGAGAATTAGTTATATAAAAACCGATGGCAGCAGAGCTGATCGATTGATATTGGTAATCAATGTCAATCGACATTGAGGACAATTGATAATCACGAAAACTTGTGCGATCAATTGCCCATCGATTACCGATATCAATCGATTATTTGCCATCGATTCTTAAGGCCCTGGAGCCAAAGAACATGAATCAATTAAACACAAGATCTTGTTGTCTGTAAGCTTTTTAAAGAGTACACGGAAGAAAGATAGACTCTGGTCTCGAGTGATTCCAAGAGAATCGAAGTGAAGCTTGAGTCGTGACAAATGCCTTTTTTTAACTATGCTTGTCCAAATGTCGGTCACTACTATCGACAATAGTCCCTCTTTAGAAACTAGTCATGCTTCAAATAAAATCTTGATCCTCACGCAAGTATCCCGCCGAATACTCAATACAGATTCGTAAGTGTGTTTGTTCTTTGTTATAGTACCGAGACAAAACATTCCTCTTGAAAATTTCTACACGAAACTCAGGGGCGATCTTCATTAGGAATGGCTTCTGTCAGGTGAGTTGAATTTATTGTGAAACCATCTTTGATAATGATTTCCTGCTTGTCTGCAAAATTACAGTATTGTTATATCTCTGAAGCAGGCTGACTGCTGGCAGTATTACCTTTCAGAATACCTTGCTAAGAGTTATGTGAGGGAGTTTTTTTCATTAGGAGCACTGATGAATACACGGACGCACGTAGTTCTTGATCCATACGAAGCTTTATCAGATAGCATATATGATTTGAACTCGTGGTCGAAGGTGAAGAATTGGAAGACCAGGCGTCAACGCAGCAAAGAGAAGAGTTTAAGAATGGCTGCCTGTTAGGATCGAGAATCGTCCGTCAACGACCATTTTGATGAATTGCTCATATTTTGCCCAACGATACCCTTTGGTAAACTATTTTCAAAAATCAAGTTTAAAAGTCCCGACGATTATTAAATTTTTACAAATTGGCGAAAATTTGAAAACGCGGTTTAAGTGCGGTTTTCCGCCTATCAAATTGTCCAAAATTCACTGCAAAAACCAAGCTCCGTTGAAGGCTTAAAATTAATTCAATTGACACCAAACTTCACATGATATAAGAAAAAGCCTTCCCATCCATTTTCACTATGTTAATTTTTCTGTACACATTGATACTGAGAATTTTTAAGTCTTCTTAGCAACACCCTCAAAGTGCGCTTAATATGACAGCAAAAAATAGGTTAAATTTAGCGCGATAAAAGTGTACCTGGTACCTCATTTTTCAATTTTTTAACTTAATATTCGTAATATAATGATACTATTTATTTCCTGAGTAAACTTTGATGCTTTGAATCGGACCGCTTCCCTTCGAAAATACCACAAATGTTTGTGTCTAGAGCGAGCAAAATGATGTGTGTTGTGTAAACAAACGCTAATCTTATCATTCCTTCCCTGGTGGAAAAAGGTTTTAAAATAAACTTTAATTCTGGAAATGTTTGACTTGTATTCCACAAAATATTGAGTTATAGTGAAGTCGTACATTCAGAGTTGTGTGAGAGCTGAGAGAAAATAAAATCACCGTCGAAAATGTTCTTACAGTCATTTCATCGATCACCATTACAAGTATTACGATTGCGAAAATTGTGACAATTGATCAGTCTGTTGAATGACTTTTAAACATTTCATCTGCAAGGGCTTTGTTTTAGTTTGTTTTAGATATATATGTATATATAAATCAAGAATTCCAGCGAATACAGAAGGAGAACAGCATTCTTTACAAGCAGTTCAGTGTATTAACGCGAATTGTTCCTATTTATCATAATTAACCGACATCCGGTCCCAACAAACACTGGCCGCACCACATGAGACCCTAAATGGGCTGTCATCATGAAATATACCAAAGACTGAAAACAAAAACTTTACTCAAGGTCTGATAACTACACGATAACACTGTTATACTTCAATATCAGATGTATTTTCATTGAGCTTCCAACATCTCGCACCATCTTGACCAAGATGCTGTAATTCAAACACAATTTTCTCTCGTGGTAAAGCCTGTCACGTCATCACTGCCCACGAAGCTCTTGCGCAAATGGTTGAAATTTCGAAACAGATCTAAGGAAAGTTATTTCACGGACGAGTCTTGAGCTTTCATACGTGCTCTCATCAGAAGTTATTATTTCTTGTCATTTTATGGCTCTCTGTAGCTATATAACGCTAGTTGGTAAGGTGACCCCTTGCGGGCGATCTCCTGATTATCTTGGTCAGGTGGAATGCATTACACTCGAAGATTGCACGAAAGATGTAACTGGACATCTATCGACTCTTGGACTGAGTGCAGATGAAGGTTCTAGAACTGAAATGAAGCTGCTATTAGCCAGAGCCGGTAAATATTGATTTTGTGTGTTTTCAGGTAACTTTATTGTGCTTATGAATGAGTGCTGCAACAGATTTAATTGGTGTTATATTTTTTACAGGTGTTTTCTCATTTGAGCAAAAACATCTTACCCTGACTATTTGCCCACGCCATAGGGCAGACTTTGGCGTACGTTGGAGGACTAGGAAAACCCTTTGTGCAATTCCCAAGGATCTAGCGACACATAAGTCCTCAAGTGCCAAAGGAAGCAACCGTGTGGATAGCCGAAAATCGATGTATATTTTTTGCAACACTAACACCTTAGTTCCAGTTGGGTCGCGTAAGTTGAATTGCTTCTGTTGATAAATGTTCTCATGAAATTGCTTTTTCTCACGTTTATTTGTAATACCTTACACACAAAAAAGCACTATAAGTTTCAACTTTCTCAAGCTAGCAAATTTTATATTTGTGAGGAAACTGCAATTTATATTGCCAACGTTTTTTTCTCGTCTGAGTAGCTGATAATCCATTGATTGATGACAGATTGATTACTTTATACCTAGAAATAGTAATTGATATGAGTTATTTACATTGCTTTTTTTTAATAAAAGCAATTTGTAGGCGATGCGACGAGTTTATCTGCAGGCAAGTTGCAGATGAACAGACGCCGGCGGAGGGCGCTGGAGCAAGTACTGTGTCTACCCCTAAAGAGCCTCGAGTGGTGCAGATACCTGAACAACAGACAATGGTAAGCTTTAAATATGAATTGATGATCTCAATCTTGTTTTTTAAAAGGAAAAGAGTCATTTTTAGAAGAGCATAGAAATTGGAAAAAAAATCGAGGAAGAAAAAACACGTGACAAACACAAACACAGCGTGACAAACACAGTTGTTAATCTGGGACAAGGCTCCTTCGTTTACCAGTAAAACTCACTGCTTTTCGGTCACTTTTTTTTATATGAGGGGTGGGGAAGGGGAGCGGTGCTATGCCGCACTTTGGTAGGCTAATTCCTGTCCCACATTTGTTTGTTTTCTGGATGTCCCGAAACAGTACCTGGTGCTGCTGAGATTTTTTATTACCCGAAACTGATTCCCTACAAACATATACAAAGAAATCGGTTTTAGAGATTTGATGCTTATAGAGCAAACCTTTTCGTAGGGTCATGAGATGGAAACAGACCGTCCAGGAGGGGAATCAAGTGCTGGCAGTGAGTCATCTTCTGATGGTCTAGAGACGGACTTGATGTTTCTGGAAATATCATCCCAGGGGTTGAAGGATGACGAGACGTTTCTTAGTCCCGATACTGCAAGCCTTGTCTCCTCAACGAGTGAAGAGAGCATCACCTCAAAGCCAAATTCCCGTGAAAAGTTGAACGAGTATCTGGTGTCCAAAAACATTGAACCTGTCTCTCAACCTTGGGTTGAGTGGGAAAAGGCCAGTGACAGCACTAAGCTTCGGTATACTAGACGAACCGCAGAGATTTTTTTTCTTCTGTGCTCCACGACCTAACACCCAGTTGTGCAGGTTCTCTTTGGCAAGCAGTCGTCTCTTATCCTGCCATGAACGAAGCACTCGGGCTGGACGAACTCTCCGAAACTTCCAAATGCTACCTCCAGGTCTTAGCTGAGGCATATGACAAAGCCCATGGGTGGGACACAAGACGGCAAATTCTTTCGATGATGAGTGGTGTTTCCAATTATAATGATATCTCGAGATTCATACCTGGCTTAAGTAGATATCGTTTTACCATAGCTAATCTGCATCGTCTTCAGCACGGAAGCGGCGCTTCAGTGACCCCCCAGCCTTCATCAAAGATAAGAGTCGACCCGAGACAACTGGATCACGTCTTATCTTATATAACAAGCCCCCATTTGGTGCAAGATCTGCCATTTGGACAAAAAACACTGAAGCTCTCCTCTGGACAACTGGTTGAAGTACCCAATGTTATTCGCACCATGATACCGCAAAGGATAGTGCGTCAGTATACCCAGTACTGCAAAGAGACTGGATTTGAGGCGTTCAGCGAGCGGACGATGCTGCGTGTTCTAAATGAATGCAAGGCCTCGACCAGAAAGTCTCTCCAAGGCCTTGACTATTTTGCAGCAGACGGGGCGCGTGCGTTCGATGAACTAGAAGGCTTGGTTCTTCAATTGGGGGAGCTTGGTCGTGGAAAGGAGTGGCAAGTGCGATACGTGAAATCATTAAAGGTGGCCAAATTCTACCTGAAGGGTGATTTCAAGGTAAGCAACCGAAAGTGTGAAGAGTTCCAAGAAAATTGGATTATGCTTTTCAAGCAGGGTGATCTTATTTCACAAATGGATGGAAGTATGGCACGAAAAAACCGTTCCGATGACAGGTCCACCCTGACTGGGAAATATACGTCGGTTTTTGCTCTTGGTATTCGTTTTTTATCAGTATAAATTATGCTTGTAATAGATTTTATCTTCTCAGATTATTGAGGTTATTCGATTTAGATAACATGAAGCATACAAATTGCAAATATTTTTTGTCGTTAATGTTGCAGTAACATGGTAATCCATGCTTTGTGTCAAGCTGTGTTTCTTATTTTCACTCAGGTTCACGTGAGCTCTTCTTCTCCCGTTGCAAGTCATTGCAGTGTATTTACTCTGAGTGACACCGAAGATTCTGACCTGCGGCAGCAATGCAAACACAACCATGACGAGCTCTGTGACCAATGTGAAAGCTTGCATTCGACCCTGAACGACATATCTACTGCGGTCGATGAAGCATCTTTTACCACAGAATAAGACAAAGACGAAGCTTTGTTTCTCGTTAGCTCTGCTACGCTTGCCATCCAGTCATGGAAGTGCCATTTGCTGAGGTCGACACATCAAGACCAGGCTCGTTTGGACGTCATCAATGCCCTTAATTCTGGAACAGTATTCATTGTAAATGACTGGGCCATGAAGTTCTTGCCTCAGAGATACCGCGAGTCACAGACAGACTGGTTTGGTAAGCGGGGTATTTCTTGGCACATATCTGTGGTATACAGACGAATAGAGGGTGTGCTACAGTGGCAAGCCTTTATCCATGTGATTCAGTCCTGTACCCAAGGAAGTTCTGCTGTTACCGCGATTATGCAACATGTTCTAGCCACATTGAAGCAAGAGTATCCTGAAATCAACAAGGCCTACTTCAGGCAAGATAACGCCGGCTGCTACCACTCCTCCCGCACGTTAACGAAGTGCCAAGAAATTTCAGCGAACACCGGAGTGAAGATAGTCCGCGTTGATTTCAGCGACCCGCAAGGCGGGAAAGGGGCTGCAGATCGACTAGCTGCGAGCTGTAAAAGCCACATTAGGGCATTTATTAATGAAGGCCGTGATGTCTGCACCGCCAGCGACCTGAAGGAAGCTCTGCTATCCCATGGCGGTTTGGAAGGTGTACGAGTGGTTTCTCTTGATACCATCGAAGAAACGCCAGACGATGTGCAAACCATTACAGGAATCACCAAGTTGAACAACTTTGAGTTTAGTTCAGTGGGCTCTATTTCCTGTTGGCGCGCATATTCCGTCGGCCAAGGGAAAGTGATCAAAATTGAAAAATCCTCTTCTGGTGAGTTAATGGTTCTTGAATGAGCCCAGGCCTTTCTGCTAGTTTATGACAGTCTGTTCTGTAAGGTTTCTATTAATAAGGGAAAAATTTATCCGCAATGCATCATAAAAGACTTTCCATAAGAGATTAAATGTTTACAAAACGCTGCTCAAACAAACAAAACACAAGAAAAAGGGGTGAGTATTTTAAACCCCCTCTTACACGGTATTCTGTCGTGGGCTGCCTTTGAGGGCTACGCGTTGATGCAAGATAATTATTTCTTAGCTGTGTGGCTGTCATATTTATATTTCTCTTATATCTTTTGAAGGTCCTGGACAAGGGATTCTGCAGCCATCATTTTCTGCAGGAGATTTCCGTTCCTATAAAAGTACCCCCCACAAATCGTCAGGGGAAGAAAATGTGGCTGAAGAGACAGCTTCCATAGAACGTGGCCAGGCAGCAGGGGTGTATTCATGTCCTCAAGACGGCTGCACTCGTGTTTTTCAAAGGCTTTCAGCCTTAGAAAAGCACTTGTCACTTGAAAAATGTACCAGGGTACCAGAAAAAATTTCTTTAATGGACTTGGCAAAAATTGGCTACAAATCGTATTTGGAAGAAGGTATGGGAAAGCTGCCATCGCTTCAAGCCCCTGTACGACAGGAAGATTCTCGTGTTTCTCTGAAAGAAGGATGGGCTCTTAGAGTAGTAAGGAAGGCTTACAGGTTCAGTGAAAAGCAAAAGTCGTACCTTTTATCTAAATTTCGAATAGGGCAGACGACAGGCCACAAGCTTGACGCAGAGGTAGTTGCTCGAGAAATGCGGCGTGCCCGGGGCACCGATGGTGCACGACTATTCCAGTCATCGGAATTCCTCACAACCACCCAGATCACCTCCTTCTTCTCAAGACAGAGTGCCTTGGTACGCCAGAGAGATCCTGATGAGGCTGATATCCGAGCAGCTCAAGAGGAGAGTAATTTTAGCGAAGCAAAGGAGACTGTCGCGTCAATACAACTTGACCATCCCCTGATCTACGATCAGTACGATCTTTGTGAAATGGCGCTAAATGACTCTTTGAAGATCTTGAAGCTACCCATGCTGCAGCACATGTGTGAAGACCTTGGCCTCGATATACCATCAAAGCCCATGCGTAAAAAGGCCCCGTACTTGGCTCTACTGAAAGAGATTGTCAGCAAATGTACTTGCCAAAAGTCATCGTGATGCTGACTTTCTCTTTAGTTTAGCAGAATAGAAAAGTGAGGAAGATACGAATTAACGGTGACTCGTTCCTAATCGTCAGTTACTAGTTATCTCATTTTTAAAGCTCGTAGAGTAATTAGAAGTTCTTTCGTTTTGTTCTGTTTTTCTTTTAATCATGCCAATATTGACCCTCACTTTCCTTTTCTGGTCTTCACATCGGTAATGAAGTTTACTCATCTGGTAGCTGACACATGCAAACTGACAGACGTGAGAGTATTCAACCTACATTTCTTTCCGCCCATTTTGAGGTGCGGGATTTCTTTCTATAATTTAACGACATAATTATTTCATTTGCGGTTTCTACGCGGGTATGTTTCAGCACCCCCGACACGTTTCCAATGGCGTTACGTTGCGTGACATTGATAATCACTAGGATAACAAGAACTGTCGCCTTGCATTTAATTACTTTGAAGGTCAAAAGTCGCCTTTCCATGTATTTAAACCTACAGAAAATGAGTTCTCAAAGTAAAAGATAAAAAAAAATCTAATTTATCAGCATGGAATCAAGTACTAATCTACTAAGTAGCTTCTCTCGAATGTATCTTTTGCATTACTTGAATGTGAGTTGGTGCTAATGTAATATGTACTTCACTTGCAGATTTTTAGCCAAAAAATATTTTGTAGAACCTTTTCAAATATCTTACGGGATAATTTACTTGTCACTTTACATTTTCCGAGCTACAAACCGACACAGCAGAGGCCGGATTTAATTTGGAGATTTAACAACTCGATATGATTAAATTACCTTGTTGTTTGTTTACACACTTTGCATCATTTTGCTCGCTCAAGTCACAAACACTTCTGCCATTTTCGAAGGGAAGCAATGCGATTCCGAGCATCACACTTTCCACAATGAATGGAAAATAGCAATATTTCACGAATATGTTGTTGAAAATCTAAAATATGTGGTACCAGGTACATTTTTTTCGCGTGAAATATCACCCGTTTTTCGCTGCCATTTTACGCGGTCTGTGAGGATGTTCTTTCAAGGGCTTAGGTAATCCCAAAATCGATGTGCCCCAAAAAAATCACTCACTAGAATTGAATGAGAATAGCTGTCCTAATATCTTGTGAAGTTTGGTGTTGATTGATTCCATTTTCATCCTTAAACGGGGCTTGGTTTTTGCAGTTAATTTTTGACTGTGCGTCATGCGGAGCCTGAGCTCCGGAAGCCTGAAAACCGCGTTTTCAGATTTTCGCAAATTTATGAAAATTTAATAATCGCTGAAACTTAAAAACATGATTTTTGAAAATAGTTTATCAAAGGGTATGTTTGAGCAAAATATGAGCAATTCACCAAAATGGTCGTTGACGGACAATTCTCGATCCTGACAGGCAGCCATTCTTAATAACTGAACTTTGCATTAACAAAAAAGTCAGAAATTCTTGTGCGCTCTTCCCCTAGTAATGTTCGCGTTGATTACTCAATTATACTCGTTACACACTAAAGGGCGTATTTTAGGGTGCGTTCCTTTGGGAGGATCCGGATTTGGATTTGTGATCCAAGATCACATAGATCTCGGTACATTAAAGGAATGGAGTTTTAGAGTGCGCTCCTTTGGGAGTATGCACGTGGGTTATTGAGCACTTCCCTAAATGGTTCGTCTAACTGCACAGGCTTTTAGCGCGCACTATTCATTAGAAGCACATTTTTTCATGTAAAACTCAAATGATGGAATTAAGGGCCTGTTTACATGGATGTGGGGGACCCCAGGTAGGTGAGGTAACCCACCTAGCCGTGGTCGAAAAATAAAACGCGTTTACGTGCAATCTTACAACCCCGAGGTGCTGGGGTGAGGTTTCTTGAGGTTGTTGTTGCGCTTGGAATTAAGGAGTTTGAGCAGAGGCGTCCCAAGCTCACATCTCGAAAAAGACTAAAGATTAATTCTTGGACACATATGTATTTATTCATGAACGCGTCATGCGTTGTGTTACGCGGCGTTTTGGTTTCGCGAGGAACCGTTGACTTAATACGTTATACGGAATAGTTTCCTAAATACAAAATATTCCGAAATGTGAACATTTTACACTCCCTGTGTGTCCGTTGCGGTTTGCGGTGATTTCTGCCATGAGACGGCTAGGAAATGTACAAAGTTTTAAAACATACATGTTTCGCTTTTGAGCTTTTTGCCATGAACGCGACCCCGGCATACCCCACCTTGAGACGTTTACATGGCAAATTGTCACCCCGGCTGACAGGGTTACCCTACCTGGCAGACCGGGCAACCCACCTAGGCGGGTAACCCCACCTATCATGTAAACGCGATCAAAATAAAATAAGAAATTATATGGACAGGCGGGTTACCTCACCTACCTGGGTCCTCTACCTCCATTTAAACAGGCCCTAAAACAGAAGCAAGTATTAATTTCGATATGGATACTTGGGAACCCTGAATGCCTGCGATCAGTGGCCGATCGATTTAAAATTACAAAACCGATTTTACTTAGTGTTTATCGCAGAATTTGTGGAGCGATTGCCAACAATCTTTCCGGTCAATATATGAAGTACCTACTTGTTTGAAATTGAGCACCGCTGAGCGAGATGATTAATTTCGCATCCTTCGCCCAAAGGAACGCGTTGGATGATCCGTCTTTAGATCACGCAGATCAGTGATCCGATGAATCCTTGTCCAGAGTGGATTTGATAGATCACTGTTCTGAAAATGGATTTGCTCGAAAGGAAAACCACAGATCAGAAATCCTGATCCGGATTCTCCCAAAGGAACGCACCCTAAATGTTTCTGAATCCTCTCAGGATTAGTCCTAGTCCTCGTATAGATAAATTATTCATTGGGGAAAATCAATATGTATTACATGAAAAATAACGCTGAAAATTATCTTCTCAAAAGATACAGCGACTGCTGCTCCCGTTCCTTTGCGGTCAAAGGGAACCACATGCCATGGATTTTTATTGGACTGGTCATTTACACCATATGCATTACACCAACTGATACGATTGATATTAATAGCCAGAGCTTCTCAAACATGGACAAGGTAAATAAAAAGATATGCTGTGCTTGTATAAGGGAGGGGAGCTCTTTAACGACAAGGAGGGGGGGAGCTCCTTAACGACAAGGGAGAGGATAATGAAAACTTCACCCGCAGGACGTAGCCAATGTGAGCTTGACTCAGGCTACCTTGCTGAACCCATAGATACTGCATTAAAGAAAATTGGTGAATTATGGTTGCCAGGAAATTAACTGTTTCTTCCTGAGTTACAAAAAAGAAATTTCAAGGCAGCATTCTCATCTTCCTCACATGGGAACCCCCCCTCCCCCCTCCTCTCCTTAAAATATATTTTGAGTCATCAACACTCGTGAAAGGGAGAACTGTTGGATTAGTCTTCTACGCAGCCTTTTTTGGTTGTAATGCGACGCTCCCCCCTAAAGAGTGTCTACAAGAGAGGCTACTGGTAGATTAAGTGTTGTCAAACCAAAATTAAAGTTATCCAAACGGGCAATTAGATCGACGGAAAAAATAATCAAACTCAGTCCTTCTTTAAGGTGAACACCTTTAGGTAGCCGGGTGCTAAAAATGTCTGTCTGACTTCACGCTTTTGGCCAGGTGTGTCATTTTGCAAGTCAAACACACGTAACAGGTAAAATTTGATGGACACATCCCAAATATTATGTTTTCCACACACCAACGAGGAGGAGAGCTATAGAAAATGCCCTTGTATTTAATATTTTCTTACTTTTTGTCCATCACTCGGAGCGACTGTGAATCACTTAAAATCTTGACTTCCTGTTTTGTAGAAAGAAAAAACAAGAGTGATTGACGACATCCTCGAAGCAACATTTAATCCCTCTGACGATGAGAAACTGCAGTATAGTGAAGATTGGAATAAGTTTCAACAGAAAATGGGAGAGATGAATTCTAATGCGAAAAAAACCGTTAAGAGACTCCGATCAATAGCTGACAGACTTGATGAAGCGTGGTGGGAGTACAAGATGAGTTATGCCACTGGAACCTTTGTGTGTGTGGTAGGAGGAGTTCTAACATTGACGAATGAAAGTATATATGCTAAGGGTTTTGGAATTGCTGGATTCTTAATTAGCTATATCGCCAGTTCCATAGACTATACCAAACACTCAGAGGATAACAAGGTGGCCGAGAAGCTCTTGAAGGAGACCAGAGACAACTTCATCGCCGTGAGGAAAGAAATCCATCTTTGGATAGCCAGAAAAAAGTATTTCCGGATAACGTACATTTACGGCCAGGCTATAGCCCATAAGGTGGCTACACCTCAGGTTTTAATGTTTCTTCGTGAGTGCATTTTTGACTCCAAGGAAATCCCCCCCATGGTGAAAAATATGGCAACTCTTATCGAAAAATGGGTATGGAATTCTGGTGCGAAAGCCCCATTTCAAGGCGTTGCGGAAGGAGCAGCAAAGAATGGAGCACAAGTTGCTGATGATGCAGTCCAGGCCAGCTCAAAAACCATAATAGAGAATTTGGCAAAGAATGGAGCACAAGTTGCTGATGATGCAGTCCAAGCTAGCGAAAAAACCACAATAGAGAATTTGGCGAAGAATGGAGCACAAGTTTCTGATGATGCAGTCCTGGTCAGTGCAGAAACCTCAGCACAGGAAGTGGTAAAGAAAGGAGCACAATTTGCTGATGATGTAGTCCAAGCCGGCGCAAAAACCTCCACACAGGAAACAGCAAAGTATGGAGCACAATTTGCTGATGATGCAATCCAAGCCTCCACACAGAAAATGGCAAATGGAAAATGGCAATCTCTTTATGATGCAATCCAAAACAACGCAAAAGCCTCCACACAGAATATGGTAAAGAATGGAGCACAATTTGCTGATGATGTAGTCCAAGCCGGGGCAAAAACGTCCACACAGGAAATGGCAAAGAATGGAGCACAATTTGCTGATGATGCAATCCAAGCCGTGGCAAAAGCCTCAACACAGGAAGTGGCAAAGAATGGAGCAAAATTTGCTGATGATGCAATTCAAGCCGGGGCAAAAGCCTCAACACAGGGAGTGGCAAAGAACGGAGCACAAGTTGCTGATGACGTGGCTGAAGCAGGTTTAAAAACAGCTGGAAATTTCCAGAAACTAATTGCTGTTATGGACACCGGCCTTTTATTGATGGATACCAAAGAGCTGGTCTTCACGATCAAGGAACTTGTTCGAAACAAAGGATCTGATGCGGCGAAAGATCTGAGGGAAAAGGCCGAGGAGATCGAGGATGCTTTTATACAGTAATTGGAACTTGAATTATTGGAACAGTTCAAACTCACTCGAGAAGTTAAATGAAACAGTTCTTAACAATTTTGAAATGCACTAATTTTTTTTCCACTTTATGGATTACATAGAACGAACGTTTTTCTTGCATGTGTAAAACCTTGAAGTAGGTTCAGCATGTTTGAATTGTTGTGTCGGACCGATCTGCATGAACTTAGAGGGAACCTCCAGTCTTAAAGCAAATATTGCTTAAAACACTCTAGATGTATCAAACACAAGATATTTGGTACTTAAAATTGTTCTTCTTACCTTGCTAATATTTTTTCGACCTTCAGAACCGAGCGCAAAAACCTCTTTCCGGAGTGCGAACTTCCCGCCTTCTTATTAGGTGCGCGAGGCTTTTTGGTTTCGTTATTTCGTATTTGGGGTTTTTCCTCAAAAATGCCTCATTGCGTAGCTTTCGAGTGCATAAATCAGGCCAAAACCTAGCGGGATTCCAAGCTTCTGTAGGGCTGATAAAGTTTAGACTAGGACATGTAGGAACGTGATGCGCACCCCCTCAGGAACAAATCTGTAAAGAATAGAAATCGTGGGAAAATAAACAGAAGAGGTTCGTGTTGTCCTCCATTTTGATGTGTGTCTTCCGTTCATCGGCGTGCAACAATTCCCAAAAGACAACAGTTAACGACGTACATGGATTCATGCTATTGGCAGATCATCTCTCCCAGTCAGTAACGTCTCTTCTTTTAAGTAACGGTTTCATTTATTTCATTTCCATTAATTATGTATAATGTTTGGATCCAGTTTGGTTCCTAGGGTCAGTGTAAGGACTTTCCGCTTGTGACCGTTCCAAAAAAGGACAAGCGACGCCGCCAGAATAAACATGATTGAAGTTCCGGATCCAGTTCACTAATAATTTGTTGTCAGAGGCGAAAACGTAAAAACTTCACCAATGTACGACACCCGTGTGGAAGTATTTACCACGCTTAGAAAAATTAGCAATATTAAGAAAAATAATGATGCTGCGGGCTTTTTCGCTTGGAGACAACGATGTAGCTTTGTAAATATTCAGGAAACTTACGCAAAATAATTGCGGCGAAATTTTGCGTGTTCGAGTTTAGGACATTTCGATTAGCGTTTATTGTATGGTAATGGCCTATTTCAATTTATTGTATTTATGTTTTAACGAACTTTCCAGAGATCAATAAACCAGTTGAGATTGAAAGACACTTGGAGGTTCTGTTAATATAAGACATTTCCCCGACGCGGCGTTGTTCAAGTTTGATTTGATTTATGTCAGCGTCCGCACCATTACAACAGTTTTCACGACTAAAGTGAAACCACTAGGTGCAACCGGGATTCTATACTTTGTGAATCAATCAAAGGATTTGTTTGTGAGACGCTCTTGTCTCTACAGATCTATAAGTTGACTGCACTTTGTATCGAAGGAGCGGGCTCTCCTTCAGCAACTTGCGAGTTCGTTTAAAGAAGTTGAGTTGAGCATAGCCTGATCTATCACGAAGTTTGCAATACGTTTCTTCATTGTAAGGTTAAATTTGTTTGATTTTGAAATGGCTGAAGCAGTGATTGATAGAGCACAGTGAAACCTCCGACGTTTGCGGTCAGTACGCGAAAAGTAAGTGGTCAAACATTATTTCAGTTTGCAAAGCTACGTTATATTCAGGGCTATTCTACCGCATACATTTTTTTAAATTAGGTACAATTTTTCACCTTTAAAACATTTCTTGCGGTCTGTTCATCATTAAGAGCTACTTCCTTTTAGAGGGCCATCAGTTTGTTTCCGTTAGTTATGTGAGACAGTAGTCGGGAGGTTCGGGAAATGATTTTGTAACTCTTGATCTTCGTAGACTGATGGCCTCAATATAGAAATACTTCATGGGAGACTTCCACTTATTCGCCTCAACACCGAAACACATCATGTTTTTTGGATTTATCTGTGAAATGCAACCAAGAAGCTCACACCAGTTATGATTTCGTGTTAATTGTACTTTAAGAGCGAACTAATGTTACTCAAAAAATCTAACACAATTTTCCATTGTCTCTAACCTTTTTGATCATAGAAATGACGTCTACATTGTTTAAAACGAAAGAGAAAGCACGAGGCGCAACCGAGTGGTTTTACTGCCGAGTTATTTTCAGAGTTTCTTTTCTCTTTTTTGCCTTGACAGACAAATACTTTCTCGTGCTTTCTAATCACGAGTGTTTGGATCTCTTCTTTAACGGGTATCAAGGGCATCCACACTGAAATCATCAGTTTTCTCGTGTTTGGAAACCCTGATGAAACACTTGCCCTCGTTTATGAAATATTACATGCTAGACTTTTTCTGTTGACGGAGTTAAAAGCGTGAACCAAATGCGAATTTTACGATAGTTTGGTGATTTTCCGCCCAAATTTCTGTGGGGGTGATCCAACTAAAATCGGTTAGAAAACATTACGTTTTCAAGGGATTTTTCCCTGAAAGACACCTGATCTAATGTTTTACGAAAAGAAAAGTTCCTGTTTCCCCTAAAAGAGAATTATAAAAATATAAACCAATCAGTAAAGCAGGAATGTCATGAATACCAAGTGCTTACACTGTGATTCTGAGGGCTGATTTGGAAAACTTCCGCAGAAAAACAGGTTTGTCAGAGTAGCATTGTACTTTTTCCCAGAGGAGAATTTTCATCCCTTACTTTTAAAAACAAGTGGTTGTGAGATGTGGCAATGACAATTGCAGCATTGGGACTTTGGACATCCAGGTGCAAGAGGTCTGAAGACCCGTGACTGGCTGTTTGCATGACAGGAAGTTAATGTTTACAAAAGAAAAATATCCTCTTTCCAGTAAAAGAGAATTATAAAAAGTGAACTAATCAGTGAAGCTTGTCTGTGTCAAAAGATAAATCTTATTGGCTCGAGCGTGGAAACTTTAATGAAACTTACTTGAATGCACTGGAGTGATCAATCAATGTAGCGATATCTCTTCAAGCGGCTGATCGGTCTCATCAACCTCATGAAACACCAGGTTTTCATAAACGTTGTTTTATCATTCTAACGTTAAATTTTTGAGCTGTTGCCAGCTTTTATCGACCACAAATGAAGTAACAAAAGCGATGGTAAACTGGAAAGTTGAAAGAGTGTTTCGTTGTTAAGTGATAGCCTCTATTGCGATCCGTTTGAGTGAAGGACCTTGAATCAGTAAATTCGAAATCGGCGGAGGAAATAACATTGCTCACTTCATTTTGTATCTACTATGCTTTTCCCGTAAAATGGAATATTGGTTTAATCATCATAAGAATCAAAATCTGTTTGGCGATTGAATTTTGTTCTGCCTCCTGGTATGAACCAAGCACTTATCCTTCGATATCACTGAGCTGTAACGATGATTTTTCTTCCTGTTTTTCGAGGAACGGAAGGTGTAAATGACATCTAGAATTTTAGAAGCACACAATCACTGATTATTCAACCTAACTTAAAAACTGAGTGCAATATGTTCCTCAATTAGTCTTTTACTCTGATGTACATTCCAGGTGATTCTTATACTTCAATTTGATTAAGCATACGTTCATAGGAATAATTGAATTGTACCAGTGCTTATTCCTTCAGTGACATTTTCTCTTAAAAAAATGCTAATTGATAACCAGGACATATACAATTAAGAAATTCTCAAACAGTGTTTGAGAGTCTTAGTAAAGAAATGACCCATAAATGAATGATATAAAGGAAATCATATTCTATTGTGATATAACGTAACTTCTTGGATATACACAAAAAGGTCCAATTTTAGGGGTAAATTCCTTTGAAAAAGCAGCTGGAATAAGTCAATGAGAAAGCAAAAACAGTTTTGTAAAAAATATGTGCACGAGGGACTTTTCCCCGAAATATATCTGATAGGTCATTAACAGAATTGCTGTGATCTTGAAAAGGTTAGGGTGTGATCAAAACAAACTCACATTTGTTTACAGAGAAAGCTCTTGTCCTTACGAATTGTGATATATCTGAACCAATTGAATGGTTCATTAGCGAAATCCTGTCGGCCTGAGAAATATATCAAACATACGTTTTCAGAAAAGAGTGAATATAGATAACAAGCAGGACTAATTTTCTTCGTATAACTTCCAACATTCGTCATCAGAGTGCAAAGGCAGTTGTTAAACAACTTTTCAGGCGGTGAATGTAAGTTATCTTCGGCTTACCACATCAAGTCTTCTAAAACAGTGCGTGGCCTTTTAGGCTTTGAGCCAGCTTTGTCCTGCGATCTGTTTGTGATTAACTGAACTGCTTCCTGCTAGAAAATCCCGTTCTTTCTTTTGTTTCTTTATATAACATCGTAAGTAATCAACTAAGATGGATATGGTTGCTCTAAAGATTTGAGTTGAACAACTAAGCAGACGAACTCGTGAGTGCCATGAAGCAGTAAATATCAGCAAAAGGGAAGAGTTCGAAATGATTTTCAATTATAAACGTAATATTGATCTGCGCTAGCGAGAACATTTTTCATCATACAGTTAGTTGCATTTGGCCATTTTATGAGGACATTACCTCTTAGGACTGCATTGACGGCATTTATAATAAAGTTTGGATATAACGCGCGCTGTCGTTGGCTAAAAAAGAGCGTGCTCTATAAGAGTATAGAGCATAGAGCTGAGCTAAAGCTGTAAGTTTTTCTTTTAGATTCTGTTTGTTTCAATGAAAATGTATGCTGGGGCTTATTCGAAAAATAAACGAACAAAATAAAGAAAAACAGCAGCCGCCGTTATCCATCGTAGCCCACGACTTGACAAGGCAAGTCGTGGAAGCTATATGCAGCGGCCTATATTGTCATTTCCCTTTGTGGAGTCCAATTACTTTATCAAGGCCATTTACCTTTTCTTAGCTAACACAATCGTTGTGAACGACAGGATCAACCAGTTTAAATCAACTTTGTTGTCAAAGTTTTGTTCCACTCACCGATTTACAAAGTAGTCAAACTTATATGCAGTTATAGGTCAAGAACGCGTGAGCTAGACTCTCTTTTTCCCGCACATGGAGAGCGAGAAGAGGAGAGATCCTGGGACCGAGATTGAAACGATGTATGAAAGCAGAATCGGTGGCTTCTCCTCCATTTTGCGTTTGCGTTACACGCAACACAAGAATAATAAACTATTCAAAACCCGATTTATTCAGTTGTCCAATTTCTCTTTCCATTTTCTACTCTCTGATACTAGTGACATAAGAAAATACCCGGCGGAGGCACTATCGCAATACACGAAAAGCAACAATCTTAAGTGAAAGAATCTGAGGACATGAGAGGTCGAGGATAAGAGACAGAAGATTAATTTCTCGCAAAAAGGGTTCTATATATAATTTAACCGTTTATTAAGAAGAATATGGAGTGCCTCTTTCTCCTATTTAGAGCAAACGGCAAAAGCTGAAAAAAAAAATTGTTATGACCTTTGCTGATGCAATGATGCAAATGATTTCAAATTCTTCAACACGTCTGATTGATATAAACAACCTTTCATTTTGAATCACTTCATCATCTCAAGGGGAATACAACATTTCAGCATAGCATCGCACATGTGTTTAAAAGAGCATTTATATCCCTAATCTTTCACATAAGTTCAAACTTTACGAAGACTATTGCATCGATCACAAGGACTTTGGACATCCGGTCACGAGGCGCTTTTCTTCGTCAAACGCCAGCTTACCTTGACCGGCTGTTTCCAAGATGTCATCAAAACAGTGAGCTAATGTTTGCAGAAGGGAAATTCCCTGTTTCCACAAATAGAGAACTATAAAAAGTAAACCAATTAGTGAAGCTTGTCTGTGTCAACAAAGGAGTATCTGGTTGCCGCCATCTAGAAGCTCTAAGTTAAATTATTTGGTTGCAATGGTGTTATTTTCGATGTAAGGGTACCTCTTTAAGCGATAAACCGGTCAAAGTAAACTCTCATCACATGCACCAGGGACTTTTTCCGCAAAGATATCTGATAAGTGTTATTTTCATTCCCATTGTGTTCATAAAAGGTCGAGGTAAGGTCGAAGCAAACACGACAATGAATACAGGGAAACCCCTTTTTCTAGGAATTCTACGATCAGTGAACCAATCAAAGGCTTTGTTTGTGTGACGCTGTTGTCTCGACAGATCTATAAATTGACTGCACTTTGTATCGGAGAAGCGGGTTGCTTCTCCACCAACTAGCGAGTTCGTTTGAAGAATCTGAGTTGGGCAAAGCCTGATCTATCACGAGGTTTGCATTGTGTTTCTTCGATTCATTGAGTAATTAAGTTTGTTTTATTTTTAAATGGCTGAAGAAGTGATCGATAGAGTACAGTGAAGCGATTAATTTTCTTCGTTTAAACCTCCGACGTTTGCGATCGGTGCGAGAACGGCAACTGGTAAAACAATCTTTCAATTTGCGGAAAGTACGTCATATTCAGCGCTATTTTACCGCCTAAATACTTTTTAAATTAAGTAAGGTTTTTCAGCTTTGAAACATTTCTTGCGGTCTGTTTATCATTAAGAGCTGCTTCATTTTGGAAGGCTATCACTTTGCTTCCGTTTGTTATGTAAGACGGTTGTCGGAAGGTTCGAGAAATGACTTTTTCAGCTTGATCTTTGTAGAGAGATGGCTTCGATAAATAAATATTTTGTTATGAAATACTGCCGCTTATTCACCTGAACACCGAAACACATCATGTTCTCCGTATTTATCTGTGATATGCAACCGAGAGGCTCACAATAGTTATGATTTTGTTTCATTGTGCTTTAGGAGCGAGACAGTTACCCAGCATAATCGACGGATCCGATCGCACTAATGCTATCTAACAAATTTAACACAATTTTCCATTGTTTCTAACTTTTTGATCATAGAAATGACTTCTATAATGTTCAAAACTAAAGTGAAACCGCGAAGCGCAAACCGAGTGGTTTCCCTGCAGAGTTATTTTCATAATTTTTTTTTCTCTTATTTGCCTTGACAGACAAATTATATATACTCTTTGATGATTCTTTGTTGATTAAGGACTCGGAAAAGGGGAAATGTTCAGTTTAAAGTCCGTTATGGATATTTCGTATGAAGTGATTCTATCCGTTTCTAGTGTTATGTATTGTTGAAGAATATTATCGATGAACTCAATTGCCACTACCATTTAAGTCTTTGCTTGTATTAAACCCGGAAAGTATTCGATCATCCTTAATTCTGTTAACTGTTTCGTAAATTTTGAGGAATCATAAAAATAGTAGTAGTAGTGTCGACTCAGTGTCGATGGGAATGGTGTTTCATGTAGCTCTTAGACTTCGCCAATAACAGTGTAGCACTTTTGATCGTTTCATTACCTGATATACATGGCAATTTTTCAAAATGTATCAGTGTTATTCTTTGATGCGTGACCTGGCTTTGTTCTAGTAAGACGAGTTCTTTGCTCGTAAAGTAAGACGGAAATTATTCGACCGACTGAGGTTCATTTGGCGTATACTCAGACACCAATATCGATCTGTTTTCATCTGCAATTGTTTCTGGGAAGACAGTCTTCAGTTGTGACAGGGAGTGCTGCCACGCCATTTCTGTTAGCTGGACTGGGTTTCGGAGTTGGTGGGGCTGTCACAAACATCAGAACAACCTGTGTGGAGGCTTCCATAAACTCTTCTGAAATTGAGAAGGCTGAAAAACTCTGGAGGAAGGCCCTAGACAGCAGGGAGTTTTAGATTCACGTTTGTTTCTGAATACGTGTGACCGCAAACGTCTAGGAGTCACGTGACTAGACTCCAGAGGCGCACGTGTTGACTTTTTTTCAGGTGAAAGCCGACGTCGATCTAAAAGCTGAAAGTCTCGAAACTCCTTATCACAAACTGCTGAACGCGGTTTGACGCTAGCGGTGAACACACCAAACGTGGATCTAAAACTCTCTGGCATCAACGTTGTTACTTCGACTGTCCATAGTTGGCTGAATAATATAAGAAAGAGTTGGCGAGGACTGCGTACATTTTGTACGTTGCAGAAGCCTTCGAGTTTGTTGACCCCGTCCTGCTGAACCTGCTTCATAATATGGTATCCACTGCTTTCGGGATCTCCATCAACATAATGAAAAGGTTATCTGCCGCTGCAGCCCCGTCAAAGGCCGGAGCAAAAGAAGTCGGTGGGAAAAGATATAGCGCAACTAGCTGATGACGCAGCACAAGTAGGAAAGACAGGATTGCAAGTAACTGATGACATTGCTCAAGTGGGAAAAGCAGGACTGTAAGCTTCTGATGACGTGGCACAAGCAGGTGCCAAAGCAGGGTCCAAGGCAGGGAAATATGCTGGTAAAGTCTTGATTGCAGCCAACATTGCATTCCTGATGGTGGATTGCATAGACCTTGGCTTCACGGTCAGAGATCTTGTCCAAAACAGAGGATCCGAGGCAGCAAAAGAGCTGAGGGTGAAGGCAAGGCAACTCGAGGATTTGCTGAAGAAGTGGAACAGGCAAGGAACTCTGATGAATAGGCGTAAATACGACTCTTTCAATTAAGAAACATTCAAGTATTTACTCAGTTTAGTAGAGTGATTCAAGTAGTTACTCAGTTTCAGTAGAGTGATTCAATGTTGCTAAATGACTTCAGAATAAAACACTATCAGTCAACTGTCATTTGAAAGGGATACAACTGATGAAATCAGTGTCATTAAGTCTCAAAGATAATTTTTGCGAAGAACCTAGTCCTATCCGAGCCGTCCAAACATTTCCGAAGGTTTTCCTTTTATTTCCGAATATGAACACAGAAATACATCATGTTCAACAGATTTATCTGTGATATGCGACCGAGTGGTAAGTGATAAGCCGTTCCGAATATTTTTGAAGGCGTCCTGGTGAGTCTACGCCAGCTTGTCAGAAGTAATCTCACCTCCAGAAACGAAGGTTTCTACAATTGCATGAAGTGTCCTCCGCTACGTGCTTAATGATTGGAGTTTCTCTTGATTCCCTGTACATTCGAGTTTTTACTTCTAGACTTACTGGCTTGGTCAGCTGCCGTAAGCTGACATCAAGTAGGAATCTTTAACCCTTAAACTCCTATGATCTGATTGTTAATTCTCCCCTGTAGCTGCCTAACATTTTCTTGTAAATTAGTAATGAGATATTGCTGCTAGATCAAGAATGCAGCTTCTACCTGACAAGTTTAAATATTCTCATTATCTGTTTGCTAATTATTGTATGGACATTATAGGGAGAAGTTTCATGTTAATCACTTCTGAGAGTTACAGGGTTAATCTGCATGCATGAGGCTGGTTGACAGTCCTAATATTGTATGTAACTGAATAACGAAAAATGTAGATAAAAATGCTCAATCAGTGTTTTGCATATTACAAATTTGAAATTCTCCAAGTTTTTGGCAAAATATACCTTCAAAATGATATTAACTATAGCCAAAAGCCCAGAAAGACCGCTGCAAGAGATGTGGTAACACTAGTTTAAAGAACTTTAGTTTTCCACCTATGAAAAGTTTTGTAATGATCGCAGATCACACGTATATTGATTATAACAACCAAGAAATGAGTAGACAATTTAATAACGTCGCTGTTTTCACAGTTAAGAGAAACCTATGTTAATTTAAGGTATTTTTCAGCCAGGATTAAAATAAAAAACCCCTCTTGTTATTCCTGATTATTATTAAAGTATTGCTAACGATTATCCAGTCTCTTTGGTTTAACGTAGATATTTAGCTGCTTGTCATAAAAGCAAGGACACTATAAGCGTCTTCACTTTACGATATTTTCTTGATATCACCTGCCAATGTAAAAGCATGCATTTACAAAGGACGGCCAAGTGGGTTGATTACCAGCGAACAACTGTTATTTAAGTGTGATAGTGTAGTCTGAATTTCCGGATAAGAGTAGTCATTAGAATTGCGGTGTCGTTTATTTCGGTAGTTGCAGTAAGTCGATGAGTGTATTGTCGAATGAAGTCTTCGTTTTAGTTGTTCTTTGAAAAAAACACAGTCAAGGTATTTGTTCTCGTCGGATAAGCTAAAACTACAGCGACCATACCGCACATAATGGGCATCAGTCGGAGAACATCTGGCGCGTATTACAACCCTTCAATATCTGCGTCGCTCACATATCCATCACTACACTTCGTCAGTTATCAACAAACATGAAAGACAAGGAACAACAACCAGGGACAGACAAAGAATGGTTTATAAGAACAACTACTCCGACTGCCATGCCTCCTACATCAGAGAGACTGCCAGAAACCTAGCAACTGAACACAAGCAAGCGACGAGAAAGGTAATCACGACGATCACTTTGCTAAACATCAGCGACTTGCGAACCACACTACTGACTTGGACTCTGCGCAATGCCTAACCTACAGCACCAGCTTCAGTCTCAACGACTTCCTGTGGAAAGCTAGTGTACTAGTTAGAACCGACTCCCCTCAACAGGTGTCATCTACCACCGGCATTACACAAACGACTCATTAAAATTAATTAACACTACGGTAAAACTGACCAATCAGTTTGATACGAACCGAACTTAAAGCATTCGACAGACAACTACTGTACACTTGACTCTGATGATGACTTCCGTTCAGGTTTTCGAAACGTCAGTCACCACTACCTTCTCTAGATTACACCCACCCGGACGATCAGAGGACACAATCACATCATTGTATCCCCTGGATTCAAACCATTTACTGAATCGTCATTTGAGTGTTACAGCTCGCATGGGAAAAGCTCGACGATTTGATTTCAGCCTTGATTCAGAGGAATACAACTACGGTTTTAAGTGGAGAGGGCGATTGATGCAAACAATACTAAAAATTCTGGTGAATACCCCTAAGATGCAATAGCTGGACTGAAAGATTTATGTTTCATCCGTTCCTGCACGCTAGGTTGCACCCTTATTTTTGTATCGCGCCTCTTAAGCAGAGAATTATAGCTACAAATCCTTTGAACGAGAGATCTTTTTTTAAGAAGAAAACAACTTGCTGATTAACTCTACAAACTTGAAATCGTGGCCGTAAATTCGCAGAGCTTTCCTTCATGTTTCTTTCGAAGAGCAGCCTATTATCACTTTTGTAAGCATTCCCCTAACCATTTGAATACGAAACATGTTCTCGAACTTCCAACCACCGAAAAGAAAACTGTGTTATATACCCTGCCCCCCGAGACACGTTTGGGCGAGAAATCAGTTTATTGATAACAATGAAGACAAACTTGTGGCCCATAATAAGTGTAAAGGTCCAATCGTGTTGACATGAAGGGAAAAAAAGTATATCTTTCATATCATCGAAAAGGCGAAAACGCTGTACCGCGCTTCCTTATTAACTCACGATTTATTCACTTGATTTAACGATTTCACTACAACGCTTCGGTTAACTCCTCAAAACTCTCGGCATATTCGAAAGAAACACACACTCAACGTCCTGTTGTAAACACATGGAACAGTGCCATATATGGGCGATAAAATACGTGCTGCATAAATGCTTGTTTGGTTATGTATAGATAAACGAAATCACGTATGAATATTCATCACATTAGCGCACAGTTTCCAACAATATGTCAAGCTGCGTAAGTTATTTATAGCCTCTCTTCTCTAGAAGAAACCGGTCACTATATTTATTGTACCGCCCAATAAAGCTCTCGTAGAAGACCAGCCGGCACTATCTTAACGGACTTGGGCCAGAGGATTGTCTGCCTCCAACTTTCGGACTCTTTGCGAACGGTGTTGCGAAGCTACTGAAATAAAGCTGGTTGTTTCTTGCAGCGATTCTTTGAACTGAGATAAGAGTCGCTCTTACTTCACGCTTGCAGTGTAGCTATCTCTTAAAAGAAATCTGTAAAAAACCTTGAGATTCTGCGGCAAATGATCCAAATTTTTTCGAAAACTATGGTACTGTTCACAAATGCAAGAAGAAACCGCGTGGACGTGAAAATCTAGTTTCGCAGGCGCGATACCAAAAATCGCTCATAACCTTTTTCTATATCCTTAAATCAAAGTATATCTTTGAACTCGGACACTGAATCGCAAAGTTACCCGAAAAATGGAAAATGAATTCATTTCAATATCGTTGTTTACTTCGATAACCTTTCACGCTAACACGTGCCACTTCGCAAAAAATATTATCAAGTTACACAATTTTCCATAACTTAGAATGACCCCACAGAACACGATTAGTGTCAGGTTTGCGTAGATGTTTCCTCGCTTCCGTTTTACCTTGGCGTGGGTAGGGTACGGCTACACGTAAGCTAGCCCACTCGTATAAAGAACTCAGCTGAGACCTACACTCGGACTTTGCCCTTTGAGCAAGCCTGAGTAATAATTCATACATGGCAAAAATGAGCCTCATATCAGCTGTTTGTGTTACTCTTAGACCTGTTTATCATGTCATGATGAAAACTTTATCACATTTATCAAAAGCGCATCAGTGATATCTTACCAAAATATAGGCTGTTAGTCTTCGAAATATCTACAATAACATCGAAGTTGTTTTTCTGTTTCTATAGTAGTGTTTGATCAAAGCAAAAGACGCCTGCTGGGGAATGTCCCCTTTCTATCGAAGCAAAATGCATGAACCAATCAAAACGATGTATTTGTTTGCAAGCCACACCCTCAAAGCTCGAAATCTGATTGGTTCCTTCCAAACCTGATGAGCATGTATAGGCGCGTATACGAAAACATTGATCAGAGAAAAGGAAGGCTTCAAGCAGGTGATTGCTTTCTAAGAGGGCTGTGTTGAGTTCAGGTGGAAGGACCGAGCGCCCACCACAAGGTTTGTCTCATGTTTCTTCCTTTTACTGCACGAAGCTCACTTACAACTTGAATTTCTACATCTCTTCACGCGTCAATAAGACACAAACCCCCTTTCAGAGCGAGAGGATATCGATTTTTGAGGTGTCGTAGACTAAATCGGCAACGTGAAGAAATTGATGCAGACTTTTTCCTTCCTAAACGTTACGCGAAAATTCGATACAACGAGGCAGCTTTCTTAATGTTCAGGAAACTTACGCAAATGATTGCGGCGCAGTTCAATTTAAGAAGGTTCAAAATTATAGTTGCAAATCCTTTGTTTCAGAGATCTGTTATTGAAGGAGAAAACTGCCATGGCTGCGTCAAGGATGAATTTGTCGCAACGGTTCAAAATTAAATTTCATGCTTGCTAGGTGGAGATCAATTAAAAGGCGGCATAAATTCGCAGCGCTTTCCTTTGCATTTCTCTCGAAGATCAGCCTTTTCATCACTTTTTTTAAAAATTATCATATTCACAAAAACAATTTCATGACGAAAGTGAAACCACGAGGCGCAACCGGAGTTCTATACTAAGAGAACCAATCAAACGATTTGTTTGTGTAACGTTTTTGTCTCTAGGCAGATCTATAAGTTGACTGGACTTTGTACCGAAGAAGCAGGTTTCTCCTCCAGCAGCTGGCGAGGTCGTTTGAAGAAGCTGAGTTGAGCAAGGCCTGATCTATCACGAGGTTTGCAATTTGTTTCTATATTGTACGGTTAAGTTTGTTTGATTTTGAAATGGCTGAAGCAGTGATTGATAAAGTACAGTGAAACGATTAATTTCTTCTTATAAACCCCCGGACGTTTGCGATCGGTGCGCCAAAGGTAACTGCTCAAACATCATTTCAGTTTGCGAAGCTACGTTATATTCAGAGCTATTCTACTACTTCAATGTTTCCTTTTAATTGGATACAGTTTTTTTTTCTTTGAAATATTTCTTGTGATCCGTTTATCACAAAAAGCTACTTCCTTTTGGAAGGCCATCAGTTTGTTTCCGTTCGTTATGTAAGACAGTAGTCGGGAGGTTCGGGAAATGATTTTGTAACTCTTGATCTTCGTAGACTGATGGCTTCGACATAGAAATATTTCACGGAAGACTGCCGCTTATTTGCCTGAACACCGAAACACATCATGTTCGACAGATTTATCTGTGATATGCAATCGAGAAGCTCATAGCAGTTATGATTTGTTTTAATTTCGCTTTAAGAGCGAGACAGTAGTTCTCATCAAAATCGACGGATGCGATCAAATTAATGCTACCCAACAAATTTAACACAATTTTCCACAGTCTCTAACTTTTTTGATCATAGAAATGACGTCTACAATGTTTAACACGAAAGTAAAACCACGGGGCACAACCGAGTGGTTTTACCGCAGAGTTTTTTCAGAGTTTTTTTCTCTTTTTTTGCCTTGACAGACAAGTGATATATACTCTTTAATGTTTCTTTGTAGATTAAGCACTCGGAGAAGCGAAAATGTTTAGTTTAAAGTCGTTCATGAATATTATGCAAGAACTAATTCTATCCGTTCATAGCATTATAAATTGTTGATGAATTCAATTGCCACTACCATTTTTAAAGTCTCTGTTTGTATTCAATTCGGAAAGTGTTCGATTATCGTTACAATAATCTTTAAAGCTTCCAGTGTAGTTAAAAACAGCTTGTTTCTTTGTTTAGTTCAAAAAAGCACTTCTCACTTACACGGGAAGTAAACTTGAAAATTAAAGAATTCAACTACGGTGAAAAGACTGTCTTCAGGACAATTCACACGGAAAATGATGCCGACATGTTCTCGTAATATCCATTTTTTTTTTAGAACAGATTTTTACAATTGGTATCATCCTCAATGAAACAGCGAAGCCAAAACGTGTGAAAATTTATTAATTGCACGCGTAAGGGTATCATGTCAACAAAAACAATGGAGGAACTTTGTGTGAGTCGACGATTTTCTTTTGCTTTTGGGTGCGGGTTATCTGCCTGTGCGGGTAATCTGTTGAAACTTTTTTCTCGCTATTGCAAAAATTGACCGATGCGGGAAATCTGCCGCACGGGTTAATGGACGGAAATTACAGTATAACTGTTCACCTTTTCGTAAATTTTGAAGAATCATAAAAATAGTAGTAGCAGTGTCGATTCAGTGTCAATTCGAATGGTGTTTCATGTAGCTCTTAGACTTCGCCAAAAACAGTGTAAAATGCATTAGTGTTATTCTTTGGTGCGTGACGTGGTTTTGATCAAGTAGGAGGAGATCTTTGCTTGTAAAATGAGACGGAAATTATACGGCAGACTGAGGTTCATTTAGCATATGCTCAAATCAACATTCATATCTGTTTCCATCAGTAATTGTTTCTGGGAGGCAGTCCGAGAAGGAGAACGTTCAAGGAATTGTTTTAGAATTATTAACGATAAACTTTTTCTGTTAACGGAGTTAAAAGCGTGAACCAAATGCGAATTTTGCGGTGGTTTGGTAATTTTCCACCCGAATTTCTGTGGGGGTGATCCAACCAAAATCGTTAAGAAAACATCACGTCTACAAGGAATTTTTTCCTAAAAGACATCTGATCTAATGTTTACGAAAGGGAAAGTTCCTGTTTGCCCTAAAAGAGAATTATAAAAACATAAACCAATCAGCAAAGCAGGAATGTCGTGAACATCACGTGCTTACACCGTGACTCTTAGGGCTGATTTGGAAAAACTTCTACAGTAAAACAGGTTTATCAGAAGAGCATTGTACATTTCACTAGAAGAACATTTTTCATCCTTTTCTTTTAAAAACAAGTGGTTATGAGATGTGCATCATAGGGACTTTGGACATCCAGTTGCAAGGCGTCTGAAGACCCTGACTGGCTGTTTGCATGACATCATCAAAACAGGAAGTTAAAGTTTTAAAAAGGAAAAGTTCCTGTTTCCACTAAAAGAGAATTATAAAAAGTAAACCAATCAGTGAAGCTTGTCCGTGGCAAAATATAAATCTGATTGGCTCTAGAGTGGAAGCTTGAAAGAAACTTATAAGAATGCTCTAGAGTGTTTAATCAGTGTAGCGATATCTCTTCAAGCGACGATCGGTTAATACGAGACAGCTGAGTTGCGGAGCAGAAAAAACGTTTCTTTATCATTCTAACGTTAAATTTTCAAGCTGTTGCCAATTTCATCGACCACATCTGAACTGACAAAAAAGATGGCAAATTGGAAAGTTAAGAGTCTTTTCTTTGTAAGATATAACCTCTATTGCGATTTGTTTGAGTGAAAGACCTCGAATCAGTAAATTCGAAATCGGCGGAGGAAATAAGATTGCTCACCACATTTTTTATCTATTGCATTTTTCTCGTAAAATGGAATAACAGTTTAATTATTATGGATATCATAATATGTGTGACGGTTTCAACAGGTTTTAGATTTCAACATCAACTGTTCATATCATTTTTTCTAAGAACGAAAAAAGTAAATGAAATCCAGAATTTTGAAGATAGAAATTGAATGTTTTGTTACCCTACCTAAAACTGACAGCAATATGTTTCTGTATTAGGAAAGGGAAAGGGGTTGTTTTTTTAATATTTTTTCAGAATAATATGGTACGAGATGTTTCTTATTTCAATTGATGAAGCATACGTTCATAGGAATAATTGAATGTTACCAGTGCTAATTTCTTTCGAGGACTCTTTCACTTAATTCTTTGAAAAAGAGGAGGTTTTTATTAAGAAATGCTTTTTTCTTTTAAAACTGAAGATCAATAACCTGGAGATGTATATGTTCAAGAAATTTCCCAACATGTCCCATTACTGATAAAGTGACTTCTTGGATCGATATATACAGAAAGTCTTATTTTCGTGCTAAATCCCTTTGAAAATGCAGCCTGTATATAGAGATTACTTCATGGAAAATGCGCGCGTACGATTTTTATTCACGAGTTGTGTAGTATCAGAAAACGAACGAGTGAGCGCAGCGAACGAGTGAGTTTTCTGATACGTATCAACGAGTGAATGAAAATCGTACAAAGCATTTTCCATGCTGTAATGTGTTTATTTCATAGGTGCTGAGATTTTTTCGTGTTGTCTTTGGTAGACAAATAGCACAAATGGGGCGATGAAAAGCGTAGAAAGTAGTTTAAAAATTTCTCAACAACAAGTTAATAAAAGTGCATAAAGTTCATAACACTTAAGCTTCCCTGTGTTTATCAGATATCAATCAAGTTCAATGTCTATTAATATTATAATAAAGGAAGCCATGCCAACAAACTACTTAGTGTCATGTGAAAGAGTGCGTACGGAGTACGCACTCTTACTCGCACTTTAGTGCGTACGGAGATAACAAATTCGCTAATGAATTCATTCAACTCCGCCGCTGGAATATCTTCAATTTTCCTTTCTACGTCCTTCGTTTTCAAAAGTCTTTCAAGCAATCTTACATCTCTTTCAGTTTTTTGAGCGTTATTTTTGTTTTCGTGTTCTAAAATGAATTCTTCAACTTAGTAAACAGAAGCGAACCTTCCCTCGGCCATTTTTCAAAGCGCGCGGGTTTTGTGCAACGGCTCTCGCATGACGTTCTCTTCAGTACGTTCATTCATCATTAGTGAAATTTCGTCGTTCGCGTTGCTGATTGGACGAACGATAATTTTTCACGGTGAAATTTTTGTCGTTCGTACTCCTGATTGGCTACATTTAGAATCAGTACGAATTTTATTCACTACTATTTTTGTGGGTAAATCTCAGTACCTATGAAATAAACAACAATTATTTACGCGAACCATGTGCTTGCCAACGCGCTTGTGAGGTCAAATTGCCAGAACCCCGTTTAATTGCACGATCACAGCTCGGAAGCTTCTTGAAAAATGTGATGACTACCAATTTTAGAGATTAATTCTTCAGTTTCCAGCATAAGCAAAAAAATATCGTATCGCAATCATGTTAATCATAACGCCTTGAGATGTTGAGCGAGGAGAAAGTGGCTCCATGTTTTGTGACACAAACCATTTCCTGAAGTTCGAACGAATCGAGTACAAAGCATGAAAACATAGCGCTGAAAAGTACGACAACCAAACAATTAAATTCACTTATCCTGCTATAGAACCATCTCCATTTTACCCGTGAGTTTGTTTGCACCACACATTTGCGGTCCGTAATTTGATTCTCAGATGTTTGACAGGTTCTCACATCACAATATCGTCAAAATCAAATTACCGCATTAGACTTAATATAAACATGAACATCGCTGACTCAATCCCATTTTATTTTAATTTTGGGAAAGGCCTTTACTTCTCTTTGTTGACGACCTCTTTTCAGTCTGTTTTTAGAAGCGAATTTGTATTTCCTTCTCGCGTTGCTCTTCGCTAGAAACTCACCTTTTTACCTATGCCCTTTATTGTCCTCTTTCGTGTTCCTCTCGCTGTATTCTGCCTATATTGGCATCCTTTGTAACTTTCTTGTGCGATTTTCTGGACTCGCTTTACGCCGTTTACTTGTTGCTTTCTTTGGTCGCTCTCTCTCTTTATATCCAGCCTATTTTCAATTAAAACCCTCTCTCCACGAACTTAAACTATAACAATTTCCTCCGGTTGACAAAGCTTAAACTCTGCCGATATTGTTGTCTTACAAGTTGTTTAGAAATTGCGAAATACTGAGAATTAGTAGGTGGCAAATTTCTTCTACTAGCTCACGTGAAGCCCTCGTGCAATGCCTAACCGTGTGCCCGCAGTACGCTACACTACAGCTCGACGTTCGAGTGTGCGCACTTTATCGTCATCTGACGGTGTCTCTTGGTGCACACTAAAGGGGGATCCAGGTTACGCACGCAATCGCGCCTGCGCATTACCTTCTCCCTCGCCCTTCCATTACGTAATGGCTAAGATAGCGCCCGTGGTACTGTTGGCCGCGCATGCTAAAAGTAGCACCTTGTACGATCGTACGGTCGCACGGTCGTACAACCAAATTTTTTGGGCTTAATGGGTTACTACTATTTCGTATAGTTATGGGGCTACGCTGGAGCTCCGCTATAAATTTTTTACTTATAGTCTTTTAATTCTGCTAGTAGTACTGAACATGCTGTGCTAAATCTATTATCACATTGAAATAGACATTGTACATCGAAATTATTCTGAGCGAGGTAACTGACAAACGTATTTTCATCTTAATCTCAGCGATTGGTGAATGCAGAAACATTTAGTTTTGTTCTCAGGAAAAAAGTTTGATCCCAGTGGAATATGACGAATAATTTTTTACCTTTTTCTGTTTTACTATTTCGAGTGAAGTGTTGTCAGGAATCCAAATATTGAAAGGAATTGGTAAACATCTAGAGGAAATTTCTCGATTACTAAATATAAACAACGGTAAATTATTCATCGCAGTAACTGCTTTTAAAATAATTCCCCAAAACATTGCGCCGCTATGGCCATTGACCGTTTCTTAGAATCGTCTTAGTAATTTGATACTCAAACAACTTGCTAATAATCATATAGTTATTTATTAACAAGCCATGATCATCTCGTACCTGAGCTCACTTACCACTTGTGTTTCTACTTCTCTTCGAGCGCTAATCAGACCCTAACCCCTTTCAGAGCGAGAGGATATCAGTTTTAGAGGTATCGCAGACCAAATCGGCAACAAAAAGAAAATGATGTTGCAGGCCTTTTCCTTCCGAAACGTCACGTGAAAATGCGAGACAGCTTTGTAAATATTCGGGAAACTAACGCTAAATATTTGTGACGCTATTTAATTAAAGACGGTTGAAAATTCTAGTTGCAAATCCCTTGATTCAGAGATCTAGTATTAAAGAAGGTGATATCTGTCATGAATGCGTTAAGGATGAATTTGTCGCAACGGTTCAAAATCAAATTTAATGCTCGCCAATTTGAGATCAATTAAAAAGTTATAAATTCGCAGCGCAATCCTTTGCATTTCTTCCGAAGATCAGCCTTTTTATCACTTTTTTAAAAATTATTCTATTCATTTAAATTGACAAAAACATGGCTTTGTGACTGAAGCAGATCATTCGTTTTCGGGCGTTTTAGTGTGGACAAGTGGAGACACTAGGAAAATGCTGGTGTAGACTAAAATATTTTCCCTCGTCCTCGCCGATACGCAAAGAGTGAGACTTTTGGAAACGTATGAGTGTGGTCAGAGCCTTATAAGGAAGTGAAGTCATCAAAGTATGACGCAATGGTAAATTATTTCGGGAGTAATTTGAGCACGTGAAAAAATAACCATTAAATCAAACGTTTGTGTCATTCTTGGACCTGCTTTTATGTCGTAATGGACACTATTAATTAAAAGTGCAATACTGATATGTTTGTACAACAATAATTCAACTGTTCAAATTAGTACTTCTAGAAACGAAATATGTCCATGAAATCATTTTTTTTGAAGAAAACTATCACATGCTTTGCTAACTGGCCTATAAGTGACAGCAGTATGTTCACAGTTGAATTAGGAAATGGAAAGGGGTATAATATAATATCTTCTTGCTCCTGTTGACTATGCGCTGCCTGATCTCCTGAATCATTTAGTTCTGAAGAGTTACTACTAGATCCAACAATGCGCTCTACCCTGTCACTGTCAGACTCTGAATTTGAGTCAGAGCTGGCTGAATGTTTTTCTGACTATCCTGCACAATATAAGTCAAAATCGTACTGCCAATATGTGCCTGTACCACCCGCACTTTCTCATCTTTCTTTTCTTTTATGTGAAATATTGTGCTGATTAATATAAAGTTCAAGTTCATCTACTCTAAGGAATGACAACTGCTTTCTGTGATAAAGATCTTCCCAGTCAATGTCATTGTATTCCTGCTGCTTTCTTTCTGCACGCTTCTTGTCATTATCTGTTGGTCGCTTATTTTTTCTCAGTTCAATGTCGGTTAGATGATCGATATAATCTGCAACAAGTTTTTCTGAAGCAATGGATTTTCCAGAAAACTCTTCGATTGCTTTTTATCCCCTTCTTTGAGCTTACCCTCTTGAAACATCTGTTTTATTTGAGCTCGGGGCTGATAACTATCAGGTTTGCTGCCGCTTGTAGGTCTTTTCGTACTAGGTAGGCATTGAAGGTCGGGAGGTTTGCTGTAATCGGAATAGAGTCGTGGAGTTGGTGTAGCTGGAGAAGGACTTACAAAGTCTCAAAGTTTATACTTCCATATTCAGCTTCAGCTATAAAACGTAAATATCCTACACTGCTTGTTGTCATTTTCTTGTTTCAGCTCGCACACATTCAATATCGAGATATATTTATGTTCAAACATTTTGTGTTTGCGAGCGAAATGTTCTGAGGTTTCTACGGCGTGGAACATACCATGTAGTATTAAGGGGTGGTTTCCACTTTTGTCAGTCACCTAAAGGTGGGGGGTCGGGAGTTTTTTTTTATGGAAAAAAATACCAAAATTTCCCACCCCCAAGAAAAGACATACCTTTTCTAAATATCACCTATATGGGGGACATTTCTTCATATATCCTCTGAAATTCGCTAGTCGGTAAATGTGGCTTACTAACTTAGTTCGTTTAAAAAAACGATCTGTTTTGCTAACAACTGCCGGTGCCATTTAATTGTCTTCGAAACATCTACCATATCATCGAAGCTGTTTTTCTGTTTCTATGGCAGTGTTTGATCATATCATAGGTGGCACAGAGAAAGTAGAAATAGAGCTATTGTTACAGCTACTTCTCTATGTAAACGAGTCATAGGAACGAATAAAAACTGATGAGTCGAATATGGGTTGAGGGTAAAATCCAAAACAGAATTGACCCTAGTTAAATAGCGAAAAACCTTCATGTCTTTTTCCTACAATCACTTTAAAATCATAAACCAAAGCACTCCTCAAAGCAATTTTAAAGTTTTGATAAAATAATGAAAGATTTGAAATATTTTTGAACAAAGGTATATCCAAATAGTTTTAGGAGTAATAGATCTCAGATGATGTCAAAATGTGGTAAGAACAAAAAAGTGGCACACATTGCCTGTGTTTGTGGCTGCAACTTACAGTGCAGGAACTTCCAGTTCAAAAAAAGCAAAACAACTTGTTAAGGATGTATGAGTTTTTGAGCCTCTGCTGCAACTGATGGTAATGTCAACAGTGGAGATTTTTTCATAGATTTAAAATCTCTTCACCAGTAAATTAAACTCGTTAGTATATGTGAGTTTTCAACCACCAAATCACACCATTTACTAATCTTAAGACAGTCGGTGCACAACTGATGAATCAAAATGGTACGAATGTCAAAACCCAATAGAGTCAATGTATATGCTAGGTGTTTTTCCATTCACACGCATCGCTGAGACATCAATATCCTACTCTTCTCGACGTATTTAGTCTTACTTTTGGAGCCAGCAACTTTTTTCTGGAGCCAGCATGATCCGCTTGCACTTTACAACCCAACCAAAATAGTAAGTAACCCTCCGTTACTTCAAGCGGAAAGTCTTCCCTGTTGAGTGTACGTAAAAGAAATAAATACACCTAACTCAATGGTTTAGTTGTAATATGCGCGGACATTTTGCGAGTCACGCAGTATTTTATAGTAAATATATATATAGTATATATATAAATAATAAGTAACCCTCCGTTACTACAAGCGGAAAGTCTTCCCTGTCGAGTGTAAATAGAAGAAATAAATACACCTGACTCAATGGTTTAGTTGGAATATGCACGGACATTTTGCGAGTTACCGAGTATTTTTCTGTGCCCCTTCGGGGCTCGGAAAAATGCAAGCAGTGAGTAAAATGTCCGTCGTATTATAAGTTAAATCATCGAATAATGGTTTTATCATTTCACTATTATTTCATTTTCTAGTCTTTTGGATGGTTTTCGAACCTTCCTTCGGTCTTATCTAAGCATCGCACCGATCTCATAGGGCGGGCCAGATAGAGAAAAACAACACAAATGAAATCATTTTATTGATTGCGGGCTTCGAAGTTCGTTGCTGAAAAGATCATGTCTAAAGGTGGGAAAAATCAAAGATCGCGCAGTGCCTATTTTTATCGCTGTTGTTACTTATAAACTGTAACATACACCAGAGACCGTGTTTTTCAAATGTCCTAATTAAGGAGAATTAGTTATATAAAAACCGATGGCAGCAGAGCTGATCGATTGATATTGGTAATCAATGTCAATCGACATTGAGGACAATTGATAATCACGAAAACTTGTGCGATCAATTGCCAATCGATTATTTGCCATCGATTCTTAAGGCCCTGGAGCCAAAGAACATGAATCAATTAAACACAAGATCTTGTTGTCTGTAAGCTTTTTAAAGAGTACACGGAAGAAAGATAGACTCTGGTCTCGAGTGATTCCAAGAGAATCGAAGTGAAGCTTGAGTCGTGACAAATGCCTTTTTTTAACTATGCTTGTCCAAATGTCGGTCACTACTATCGACAATAGTCCCTCTTTAGAAACTAGTCATGCTTCAAATAAAATCTTGATCCTCACGCAAGTATCCCGCCGAATACTCAATACAGATTCGTAAGTGTGTTTGCTCTTTGTTATAGTACCGAGACAAAACATTCCTCTTGAAAATTTCTACACGAAACTCAGGGGCGATCTTCATTAGGAATGGCTTCTGTCAGGTGAGTTGAATTTATTGTGAAACCATCTTTGATAATGATTTCCTGCTTGTCTACAAAATTACAGTATTGTTATATCTCTGAAGCAGGCTGACTGCTGGCAGTATTACCTTTCAGAATACCTTGCTAAGAGTTATGTGAGGGAGTTTTTTCATTAGGAGCACTGATGAATACACGGACGCACGTAGTTCTTGATCCATACGAAGCTTTATCAGATAGCATATATAATTTGAACTCGTGGTCGAAGGTGAAGAATTGGAAGACCAGGCGTCAACGCAGCAAACAGAAGAGTTTAATAACTGAACTTTACATTAACAAAAAAGTCAGAAATGCGCTCTTCCCCTAGTAATGTTCGCGTTGATTACTCAATTATACTCGTTACACACTAAAGGGCGTATTTTAGGGTGCGTTCCTTTGGGAGGATCCGGATTTGGATTTGTGATCCAAGATCACATAGATCTCGGTACATTAAAGGAATGGATTTTTAGAGTGCGCTCCTTTGGGAGTATGCACGTGGGTTATTGAGCACTTCCCTAAATGGTTCGTCTAACTGCACAGGCTTTTAGCGCGCACTATTCATTAGAAGCACATTTTTTCATGTTAAACTCAAATGATGGAATTAAGGGCCTGTTTACATGGATGTGGGGGACCCCAGGTAGGTGAGGTAACCCACCTAGCCGTGGTCGAAAAATAAAACGCGTTTACGTGCAATCTTACAACCCCGAGGTGCTGGGGCGAGGTTTCTTGAGGCTGTTGTTGCGCTTGCAATTAAGGAGTTTGAGCAGAGGCGTCCCAAGTTCACATCTCGAAAAAGACTAAAGATTAATTCTCGGACACATATGTATTTATTCAAGAACGCGTCATGCGTTGTGTTACGCGGCGTTTGGTTTCGCGAGGAACCGTTGACTTAATACGTTGTACGGAATAGTTTCCTAAATACAAAATATTCCGAAATGTGAACATTTTACACTCCCTGTGTGTCCGTTGCGGTTTGTGGTGATTTCTGCCATAAGACGGCTAGGAAATGTACAAAGTTTTAAAACATACACGATCAAAATAAAATAAGAAATTATATGGACAGGCGGGTTATCCCACGTAGGCGGGTTACCTCACCTACCTGGGTCCTCTACCTCCATTTAAACAGGCCCTAAAACAGAAGCAAGTATTAATTTCGATATGGATACTTGGGAACCCTGAATGCCTGCGATCAGTGGCCGATCGATTTAAAATTACAAAATCGATTTTACTTAGTGTTTATCGCAGAATTTGTGGAGCGATTGCCAACAATCTTTCCGGTCAATATATGAAGTACCTACTTGTTTGAAATTGAGCACCGCTGAGCGAGATGATTAATTTCGCATCCTTCGCCCAAAGGAACGCGTTGGATGATCCGTCTTTAGATCACGCAGATCAGTGATCCGATGAATCCTTGTCCAGAGTGGATTTGATAGATCACTGTTCTGAAAATGGATTTGCTCGAAAGGAAAACCACAGATCAGAAATCCTGATCCGGATTCTCCCAAAGGAACGCACCCTAAATGTTTCTGAATCCTCTCAGGATTAGTCCTAGTCCTCGTATAAATAAATTATTCATTGGGGAAAATCAATATGTATTACATGAAAAATAACGCTGAAAATTGTCTTCTCAAAAGATACAGCGACTGCTGCTCCCGTTCCTTTGCGGTCAAAGGGAACCACATGCCATGGATTTTTATTGGACTGGTCATTTACACCATATGCATTACACCAACTGATACGATTGATATTAATAGCCAGAGCTTCTCAAACATGGACAAGGTAAATAAAAAGATATGCTGTGCTTGTATAAGGGAGGGGAGCTCTTTAACGATAAGGAGGGGGGGAGCTCCTTAATGACAAGGGAGAGGATAATGAAAATTTCACCCGCAGGACGTAGCCAATGTGAGCGTGACTCAGGCTACCTTGCTGAACCCATAGATACTGCATTAAAGAAAATTGGTGAATTATGGTTGCCAGGAAATTAACTGTTTCTTCCTGAGTTAAAAAAAAGATATTTCAAGGCAGCATTCTCATCTTCCTCACATGGGAACCCCCCCTCCCCCCTCCTCTCCTTAAAATATATTTTGAGTCATCAACACTCGTGAAAGGGAGAACTGTTGGATTAGTCTTCTACGCAGCCTTTTTTGGTTGTAATGCGACGCTCCCCCCTAAAGAGTGTCTGCAAGAGAGGCTACTGGTAGATTAAGTGTTGTCAAACCAAAATTAAAGTTATTCAAACAGGCAATTAGATCGACGAAAAAAATAATCAAACTCAGTCCTTCTTTAAGGTGAACACCTTTAAGTAGTCGGGTGCTAAAAATGTCTGTCTGACTTCACGCTTTTGGCCAGGTGTATCATTTTGCAAGTCAAACACACGTAACAGGTAAAATTTGATGGACACGTCCCAAATATTATGTTTTCCACACACCTACGAGGAGGAGAGCTATAGAAAATGCCCTTGTATTTAATATTTTCTTGCTTTTTGTCCATCACTCGGAGCGACTGTGAACTACTTAAAATCTTGACTTCCTGTTTCGTAGAAAGAAAAAACAAGAGTGATTGACGACATCCTCGAAGCAACATTTAATCCCTCTGACGATGAGAAACTGCAGTATAGTGAAGATTGGAATAAGTTTCAACAGAAAATGGGAGAGATGAATTCTAATGCGAAAAAAACCGTTAAGAGACTCCGATCAATAGCTGACAGACTTGATGAAGCGTGGTGGGAGTACAAGATGAGTTATGCCACTGGAACCTCTCTGTGTGTGGTAGGAGGAGTTCTAACATTGACGACTGAAAGTATATATGCTAAGGGTTTTGGAATTGCTGGATTCTTAATAAACTATATCGCCAGTTCCATAGACTATACCAAACACTCAGAGGATAACAAGGTGGCCGAAAAGCTCTTGAAGGAGACCAGAGACAACTTCATCGCCGTGAGGAAAGAAATCCATCTTTGGATAGCCAGAAAAGAGTATTTCCGGATAACGTACATTTACGGCCAGGCTATAGCCCATAAGGTGGCTACACCTCAGGTTTTAATGTTTCTTCGTGAGTGCATTTTTGACTCCAAGGAAATCCCCCCCATGGTGAAAAATATGGCAATTCTTATCGAAAAATGGGTATGGAATTCTGGTGCGAAAGCCCCATTTCAAGGCGTTGCGGAAGGAGCAGCAAAGAATGGAGCACAAGTTGCTGATGATGCAGTCCAGGCCAGCTCAAAAACCATAATAGAGAATTTGGCGAAGAATGGAGCACAAGTTTCTGATGATGCAGTCCTGGTCAGTGCAGAAACCTCAGCACAGGAAGTGGTAAAGAAAGGAACACAATTTGCTGATGATGTAGTCCAAGCCGGCGCAAAAACCTCCACACAGGAAACAGCAAAGTATGGAGCACAATTTGCTGATGATGCAATCCAAGCCTCCACACAGAAAATGGCAAATGGAAAATGGCAATCTCTTTATGATGCAATCCAAAACAACGCAAAAGCCTCCACACAGGAAATGTTCGAGAATGCAGCACAATTAGCTGATGATGTAATCCAAGCCTCCAAACAGAAAATGGCAAATGGAAAATGGAAATCTCTTTATGATGCAATCCAAAACAACGCAAAAGCCTCCACACAGGAAATGTTCGAGAATGCAGCACAATTAGCTGATGATGTAATCCAAGCCTCCAAACAGAAAATGGCAAATGGAAAATGGCAATCTCTTTATGATGCAATCCAAAACAACGCAAAAGCCTCCACACAGGAAATGTTCGAGAATGCAGCACAATTAGCTGATGATGTAATCCAAGCCTCCAAACAGAAAATGGCAAATGGAAAATGGCAATCTCTTTATGATGCAATCCAAAACAACGCAAAAGCCTCCACACAGGAAATGTTCGAGAATGCAGCACAATTAGCTGATGATGTAATCCAAGCCTCCAAACAGAAAATGGCAAATGGAAAATGGCAATCTCTTTATGATGCAATCCAAAACAACGCAAAAGCCTCCACACAGAATATGGTAAAGAATGGAGCACAATTAGCTGATGATGCAATCCAAGCCGGGGCAAAAGCCTCAACACAGGAAGTGGCAAAGAATGGAGCAAAATTTGCTGATGATGCAATTCAAGCCGGGGCAAAAGCCTCAACACAGGGAGTGGCAAAGAACGGAGTACAAGTTGCTGATGACGTGGCTGAAGCAGGTTTAAAAACAGCTGGAAATTTCCAGAAACTAATTGCTGTTATGGACACCGGCCTTTTATTGATGGATTCCAAAGAGCTGGTCTTCACGATTAAGGATCTTGTTCGAAACAAAGGATCTGATGCAGCGAAAGATCTGAGGGAAAAGGCCGAGGAGATCGAGGATGCTTTTATACAGTAATTAGAACTTGAATCATTGGAACAGTTCAAACTCACTCGAAAAGTTAAATGAAACAGTTCTTAACAATTTTGAAATGCACTAATTTTTTTTCCACTTTATAGATTACATAGAACGAACGTTTTTCTTGCATGTGTAAAACCTTGAAGTAGGTTCAGCATGTTTGAATTGTTGTGTCGGACCGATCTGCATGAACTTAGAGGGAACCTCCAGTCTTAAAGCAAATATTGTTTAAAACACTCTAGATGTATCAAACACAAGATATTTGGTACTTAAAATTGTTCTTCTTACCTTGCTAATATTTTTTCGACCTTCAGAATCGAGCGCAAAAACCTCTTTCCGGAGTGCGAACTTCCCGCCTTCTTATTAGGTGCGCGAGGCTTTTTGGTTTCGTTATTTCGTATTTGGGGTTTTTCCCTGAAAAATGCCTCATTGCGTAGCTTTCGAGTGCATTAATCAGGCCAAAACCTAGCGGGATCCCAAGCTTCTGTAGGGCTGATAAAGGTTACACTAGGACATGTAGGAATGTGATGCCCACCCCCCTCAGGAACAAATCTGTAAAGAATAGAAATCGTGGGAAAATAAACAGATGAGGTTCGTGTTGTCCTCCATTTTGATGTGTGTCTTCCCTTCCTCGGCGTGCAACAATTCCCAAAAGACAACAGTTAACGACGTACATGGATTCATGCTATTGGCAGAACATCTCTCCCGATGAGTAACGTCTCTTCTTCTAAGTAACGGTTCCATTTATTTCATTTCCATTATTTTTTTAATTATGTATAATGTTTGGATCCAGTTTGGTTCCTAGGGTCAGTGTAAGGACTTTCCGCTTGTGACCGTTCCAAAAAAGGACAAGCGACGCCGCCAGAATAAACATGATTGAGGTGCCGGAGTCGCTTGTGACCGTTCCAAAAAAGGACAAGCGACGCCGCCAGAATAAACATGATGGAAGTGCCGGATCCAGTTCACTAATAATTTGTTGTCAGAGGCGAAAACGTAAAAACTTCTCAAATGTACGACACCCGTGTGGAAGTATTTACCTCGCTTAGAAAAATTAGCAATATTAAGAAAAATAATGATGCTGGAGGCTTTTTCGCTTCGAGACAACGATGTAGCTTTGTAAATATTCAGGAAACTTACGCAAAATAATTGCGACGAAATTTTGCGTGTTCGAGTTTAGGACATTTCGATTAGCGTTTATTGTATGGTAATGGCCTATTTCAATTTATTGTATTTATGTTTTTACGAACTTTCCAGAGATCAATAAACCAGTTGAGATTGAAAGACACTTGGAGGTTCTGTTAATATAAGACATTTCCCCGACGCGGCGTTGTTCAAGTTTGATTTGATTTATGTCAGCGTCCGCACCATTACAACAGTTTTCACGACTAAAGTGAAACCACTAGGTGCAACCGGGATTCTATACTTTGTGAATCAATCAAAGGATTTGTTTGTGAGACGCTCTTGTCTCTACAGATCTATAAGTTGACTGCACTTTGTATCGAAGGAGCGGGCTCTCCTTCAGCAACTTGCGAGTTCGTTTAAAGAAGTTGAGTTGAGCATAGCCTGATCTATCACGAGGTTTGCAATACGTTTCTTCATTGTAAGGTTAAGTTTGTTTGATTTTGAAATGGCTGAAGCAGTGATTGATAGAGCACAGTGAAACCTCCGACGTTTGCGGTCAGTACGCGAAAAGTAAGTGGTCAAACATTATTTCAGTTTGCGAAGCTACGTCATATTCAGGGCTATTCTACCGCATACATTTTTTTAAATTGGGTACAGTTTTTCACCTTTAAAACATTTCTTGCGGTCTGTTCATCATTAAGAGCTACTTCCTTTTAGAGGGCCATCAGTTTGTTTCCGTTAGTTATGTAAGACAGTAGTCGGGAGGTTCGGGAAATGGTTTTGTAACTCTTGATCTTCGTAGACTGATGGCCTCAATATAGAAATACTTCATGGGAGACTTCCACTTATTCGCCTCAACACCGAAACACATCATGTTTTTTGGATTTATCTGTGAAATGCAACCAAGAAGCTCACACCAGTTATGATTTCGTGTTAATTGTACTTTAAGAGCGAACTAATGTTACTCAAAAAATTTAACACAATTTTCTATTGTCTCTAACCTTCTTGATCATAGAAATGACGTCTACATTGTTTAAAACGAAAGAGAAAGTACGAGGCGCAACCGAGTGGTTTTACTGCCGAGTTATTTTCAGAGTTTCTTTTCTCTTTTTTGCCTTGACAGACAAATACTTTCTCGTGCTTTCTAATCACGAGTGTTTGGATCTCTTCTTTAACGGGTATCAAGGGGTATCCACACTCGAAATCATCAGTTTTCTCGTGTTTGGAAACCCTGATGAAACACTCGCCCTCGTTTATGAAATATTACATGCTAGACTTTTTCTGTTGACGGAGTTAAAAGCGTGAACCAAATGCGAATTTTACGATAGTTTGGTGATTTTCCGCCCAAATTTCTGTGGGGGTGATCCAACTAAAATCGGTTAGAAAACATTACGTTTTCAAGGGATTTTTCCCTGAAAGACACCTGATCTAATGTTTTACGAAAAGAAAAGTTCCTGTTTCCCCTAAAAGAAAATTATAAAAATATAAACCAATCAGCAAAGCAGGAATGTCATGAACACCAAGTGCTTACACTGTGATTCTGAGGGCTGATTTGCAAAACTTCCGCAGAAAAACAGGTTTGTCAGAGTAGCATTGTACTTTTTCCCAGAGGAGAATTTTCATCCCTTACTTTTAAAAACAAGTGGTTGTGAGATGTGGCAATGACAATTGCAGCATTGGGACTTTGGACATCCAGGTGCAAGAGGTCTGAAGACCCGTGACTGGCCTTTTGCATGACAGGAAGTTAATGTTTACAAAAGAAATATATCCTCTTTCCAGTAAAAGAGAATTATAAAACGTGAACTAATCAGTGAAGCTTGTCTGTGTCAAAAGATAAATCTTATTGGCTCGAGCGTGGAAACTTTAATGAAACTTACTTGAATGCACTGGAGTGATCAATCAATGTAGCGATATCTCTTCGAGCGGCTGATCGGTCTCATCAACCTCATGAAACACCAGGTTTTCATAAACGTTGTTTTATCATTCTAACGTTAAATTTTTGAGCTGTTGCCAGCTTTTATCGACCACAAATGAAGTAACAAAAGCGATGGTAAACTGGAAAGTTGAAAGAGTGTTTCGTTGTTAAGTGATAGCCTCTATTGCGATCCGTTTGAGTGAAGGACCTTGAATCAGTAAATTCGAAATCGGCGGAGGAAATAACATTGCTCACTTCATTTTGTATCCACTATGCTTTTCCCGTAAAATGGAATATTGGTTTAATCATCATAAGAATCAAAATCTGTTTGGCGATTGAATTTTGTTCTGCCTCCTGGTATGAACCAAGCACTTATCCTTCGATATCACTGAGCTGTAACGATGATTTTTCCTCCTGTTTTTCGAGGAACGGAAGGTGTAAATGACATCTAGAATTTTAGAAGCACACAATCACTGATTATTCAACCTAACTTAAAAACTGAGTGCAATATGTTCCTCAATTAGTCTTTTACTCTGATGCATATTCCAGGTGATTCTTATACTTCAATTTGATTAAGCATACGTTCATAGGAATAATTGAATTGTACCAGTGCTTATTCCTTCAGTGACATTTTCTCTTAAAAAAATGCTAATTGATAACCAGGACATATACAATTAAGAAATTCTCAAACAGTGTTTGAGAGTCTTAGTAAAGAAATGACCCATAAATGAATGATATAAAGGAAATCATATTCTATTGTGATATAAAGTAACTTCTTGGATATACACAAAAAGGTCCAATTTTAGGGGTAAATCCCTTTGAAAAAGCAGCTGGAATAAGTCAATGAGAAAGCAAAAACAGTTTTGTAAAAAATATGTGCACGAGGGACTTTTCCCCGAAATATATCTGATAGGTCATTTACAGAATTGCTGTGATCTTGAAAAGGTTAGGGTGTGATAAAAAAAAAAACTCACATTTGTTTACAGAGAAAGCTCTTGTTCTTACGAATTGTGATATATCTGAACCAATTGAATGGTTCATTAGCGAAATCCTGTCGGCCTGAGAAATATATCAAACATACGTTTTCAGAAAAGAGTGAATATAGATAACAAGCAGGACTAATTTTCTTCGTATAACTTCCAACATTCGTCATCAGAGTGCAAAGGCAGTTGTTAAACAACTTTTCAGGCGGTAAATGTAAGTTATCTTCGACTTGCCACATCAAGTCTTCTAAAACAGTGCGTGGCCTTTTAGGCTTTGAGCCAGCTTTGTCCTGCGATCTGTTTGTGATTAACTGAACTGCTTCCTGCTAGAAAATCCCGTTCTTTTTTTTGTTTCTTTATGTAACATCGTAAGTAATCAACTAAGATGGATATGGTTGCTCTAAAGATTTAAGTTGAACAACTAAGCAGACGAACTCGTGAGTGCCATGAAGCAGTAAATATCAGCAAAAGGGAAGAGTTCGAAATGATTTTCAATTATAAACGTAATATTGATCTGCGCTAGCGAGAACATTTTTCATCATGCAGTTAGTTGCATTTGGCCATTTTATGAGGACATTACCTCTTAGGACTGCATTAACGGCATTTATAATAAAGTTTGGATATAACGCGCGCTTTCGTTGGCTAAAAAAGAGCGTGCTCTATAAGAGTATAGAGCATAGAGCTGAGTTAAAGCTGTAAGTTTTTCTTTTAGATTCTGTTTGTTTCAATGAAAATGTATGCTGGGGCTTATTCGAAAAATAAACGAACAAAATAAAGAAAAACAGCAGCCGCCATTATCCATCGTAGCCCACGACTTGACAAGGCAAGTCGTGGAAGCTATATGCAGCGGCCTATATTGTCATTTCCCTTTGTGGAGTCCAATTACTTTATCAAGGCCATTTACCTTTTCTTAGCTAACACAATCGTTGTGAACGACAGGATCAAACAGTTTAAATCAACTTTGTTGTCAAAGTTTTGTTCCACTCACCGATTTACAAAGTAGACAAACTTATATGCAGTTATAGGTCAAGAGCGCGTGAGCTAGACTCTCTTTTTCCCGCACATGGAGAGCGAGAAGAGGAGAGTTCCTGGGACCGAGATTGAAACGATGTATGAAAGCAGAATCAGTGGCTTCTCCGCCATTTTGCGTTTGCGTTACACGCAACACAAGAATAATAAACTATTCAAAACCCCATTTATTCAGTTGTCCAATTTCTCTTTCCATTTTCTACTCTCTGATACTAGTGACATAAGAAAATACCCGGCGGAGGCACTATCGCAATACACGAAAAGCACAATCTTAAGTGAAAGAATCTGAGGACATGAGAGGTCGAGGATAAGAGACAGAAGATTAATTTCTCGCAAAAAGGGTTCTATATATAGTTTAACCGTTTATTAAGAAGAATATGGAGTGCCTCTTTCTCCGATTTAGAGCAAACGGCAAAAGCTGAAAAAAAATTGTTATGACCTTTGCTGATGCAATCCCGGCGCTGGAATGATTTCAAATTCTTCAACACGTCTGATTGATATAAACAACCTTTCATTTTGAATCACTTCATCATCTCAAGGGGAATACAGCATTTCAGCATAGCATCGCACATGTGTTTAAAAGAGCATTTCTATCCCTAATCTTTCACATAAGTTCAAACTTTACGAAGACTATTGCATCGATCACAAGAACTTTGGACATCCGGTCACGAGGCGCTTTTCTTCATCAAACGCCAGTTTACCATGACCGGCTGTTTCCAAGATGTCATCAAAACAGTGAGCTAATGTTTGCAGAAGGGAAATTCCCTGTTTCCACAAATAGAGAACTATAAAAAGTAAACCAATTAGTGAAGCTTGTCTGTGTCAACAAAGGAGTATCTGGTTGCCGCCATCTAGAAGCTCTAAGTTAACTTATTTGGTTGCAATGGTGTTATTTTCGATGTAAGGGTACCTCTTTAAGCGATAAACCGGTCAAAGTAAACTTTCATCACATGCACCTGGGACTTTTTCCGCAAAGATATCTGATAAGTGTTATTTTCATTCCCATTGTGTTCATAAAAGGTCGAGGTAAGGTCGAAGCAAACACGACAATGAATACAGGGAAACCCCTTTTTCTAGGAATTCTACGATTAGTGAACCAATCAAAGGCTTTGTTTGTGCGACGCTGTTGTCTCGACAGATCTATAAATTGACTGCACTTTGTATCGGAGAAGCGGGTTGCTCCTCCACCAACTAGCGAGTTCGTTTGAAGAATCTGAGTTGGGCAAAGCCTGATCTATCACGAGGTTTGCATTGTGTTTCTTCGATTCATTGAGTAGTTAAGTTTGTTTTATTTTTAAATGGCTGAAGAAGTGATCGATAGAGTACAGTGAAGCGATTAATTTTCTTCGTTTAAACCTCCGACGTTTGCGATCGGTGCGAGAACGGCAACTGGTAAAACAATCTTTCAATTTGCGGAAGGTACGTTATATTCAGCGCTATTTTACCGCCTAAATTCTTTTTAAATTAAGTAAGGTTTTTCAGCTTTGAAACATTTCTTGCGGTCTGTTTATCATTAAGAGCTGCTTCATTTTGGAAGGCTATCACTTTGCTTCCGTTTGTTATGTAAGACGGTTGTCGGAAGGTTCGAGAAATGACTTTTTCAGCTTGATCTTTGTAGAGAGATGGCTTCGATAAATAAATATTTTGTTATGAAATACTGCCGCTTATTCACCTGAACACCGAAACACATCATGTTCTCCGTATTTATCTGTGATATGCAACCGAGAGGCTCACAATAGTTATGATTTTGTTTCATTGTGCTTTAGGAGCGAGACAGTTACCCAGCATAATCGACGGATCCGATCGCACTAATGCTATCTAACAAATTTAACACAATTTTCCATTGTTTCTAACTTTTTTGATCATAGAAATGACTTCTATAATGTTCAAAACTAAAGTGAAACCGCGAAGCGCAACCGAGTGGTTTCCCTGCAGAGTTATTTTCATAATTTTTTTTCTCTTATTTGCCTTGACAGACAAATTATATATACTCTTTGATGATTCTTTGTTGATTAAGGACTCGGAAAAGGGGAAATGTTCAGTTTAAAGTCCGTTATGGATATTTCGTATGAAGTGATTCTATCCGTTTCTAGTATTATGTATTGTTGAAGAATATTATCGATGAACTCAATTGCCACTACCATTTAAGTCTTTGCTTGTATTAAACCCGGAAAGTATTCGATCATCCTTAATTCTGTTAACTGTTTCGTAAATTTTGAGGAATCATAAAAATAGTAGTAGTAGTGTCGACTCAGCGTCGATGGGAATGGTGTTTCATGTAGCTCTTAGACTTCGCCAATAACAGTGTAGCACTTTTGATCGTTTCATTACCTGATATACATGGCAATTTTTCAAAATGTATCAGTGTTATTCTTTGATGCGTGACCTGGCTTTGTTCTAGTAAGACGAGTTCTTTGCTCGTAAAGTAAGACGGAAATTATTCGACCGACTAAGGTTCATTTGGCGTATACTCAGACCCTTATATCGATCTGTTTTCATCTGCAATTGTTTCTGGGGAGACAGTTCGAGAAGGAAAACGTTCAAAGAATTGTTTGAGAATTATTGACGCCAAACTGTTTTTATGGACAGAGTTCGGTAATTTTCCACCCGAATTTCTGTGGGGGTGATCCAACCAAAATATTTTTAGAAAACTTCACGCGTACAAGAGATTTACACAGCTGGTGTGTTTATGAAAGGATCGGCCGGGGAAACAAAACAAACAAACAAACAAACAAAACAAACGCGTTGCTCAGTCGCAGGGAAAGCCCCCATATCTACTAACTCTGTAACGGATAGTCTAAATATGGTTTGTTTGTATCAACATCATCGTTTAAAAAATTATCTTTCAAATTACCCAGAAAAGTTTGTAAATCACTCGCCTCCGGCTCTTGATCTACAAACTTTTCTTGCGTTATCCCAACATCCTCAATAGAAAGGGGTTCACTCCATAATGCACAAAATTTACAGGATGTGGAAACGTTATCGTGGGACTTTTCCCTAGAAATATAAACACTGGTTCTGTGACGAAGATATGTTTGTTTGCTGCAAACTGTCTTTTCTGGAAAGGCAGTGAAAATTGATAATCAAGTATGGTACGGTCAAGGAATTTCTAAGAAACAACTAACTCCTCAAGAGCTGATGGCTAAGGTTCATTTCGAATTTTCAACACTTAATTACCTTTTTACTGATGAATTATAGTTGCCTGCAAAAAGTAGGATTCGCGATACTCTACAAGTTTTCCCAAGGATTCTGCTTCAAATCATCTGGGAAAGGATTCTGATTCATATCATCTGGGAAACTTTTCGTTTTCTTGGAAATTCTTGTAGAGCAGCTACTGAAGTGAGTTAATTAACAAACACGCCGTTCCCTAACCATCATTGACTGAGTTTATGGTTTCAAAAATCCTTATCATAATAAATGCTTGTTTTTTGCAAAGTTATGTCTTTTTCAATGAATTTTAACCTTTAACACCCAAATATCAGTATGAATATTCTCCATACCGTTTTCGGTACATTTCCTAAGGTGCTGACCAGGAGAAATTGTTTAATAATTAAGAGCTTCTTTGCATGGGGATCATTTCGTTTTTTATTATGACCTTAATTGTTGGGTTCCAGAGAGCTTTCTCAGACGCTGAATCTGTTTGTGTCGGTGTACCCCAAGGATCAATCCTCGGTCTACCCACCGTTGCCCGCAAATGTACTGCGCTAATGTATGCTGATGACGCTGTGTTATTCTTTTCTGGGAAGGTTGCTGCTACAATCGAGAAAAGTCTCAATGAAGATCTTGATCAAATTGGATCCTGGCTCTGTAATAACAGCCTATTTTTAAACACGGTTAAGAATGAAGCTATGTTGTTCGGAACTCACGCTAAGCTTTCTGACGCAAGTTTCGGTATAGTGTTGAAGGGCCGACCTATTGAGCGTATTTATGAATTCAAGTATTTAAGAGTTGTATTTGATGAACATATTTCTTGGAATTTTCATGTTAAGTATGTTTTGTCCCGATTTGGTAAACGACTGGGAATGCTAGGAGACATTAAGGGGAATCTTACATCCGACTGTGCTAATTCCATTTACACAGCTTATATTCGTCCTGTTTTGGATTATTGTGACACCGTGTGGAACTGCTGCGGAGATGGCAACAGTTCGTCATTGGAGAGGCTTCAAAGACGTGCCGCTAAAATTGTTTCAAAAATGTGCGACAGTGACAAAGCTTTGGGTTATCTTAAGTGGCCATCTCTGATAAATGGACGAGAGAGCCATGTTCATAAACTCGTCAAAAGATGCATTAAAGGACGTCGTCCACAATTTTTTAAAAACTATTTTATTTTTAACAGTTCTGTCCACAATCGAATTACGAGGCAAATGAACATGTTACACTTGCCAAGGTTTAGAACTGACTTAGCTAAAATTTTTTTTATTGTAATGGTTCTGTAATTTTTAATAAGCTAAATTTTTAATGTTTTAATATTTTATTCATTTTTGCTGTAATTGTATATAGGCTATATTTAGAGGTTAACTTAACTTTTCCTAGGGTTTACCTGTAGAAGTAGTATTTTAGCATGATTGTGTAGGTCTTATCATTTTAATTTTTATCAGGGCCCTAATTGATAGCAGTGCTTAAGGAATCTGAATGGGCTACCCTGAATAAATAAAGGTCTTCTTCTTCTTATAATGTTTGATTCAGGAGTGATATTTTGAGGAGAAATTAGATGCTAGTCACTCTTAGGGTTAAAGGGTTAACCGATAGTTATTCTGAATGATCATATAAAGGAAACTTTTCTTGCAGAATGGACGCAAGAATAGACAGCAATATGGAGGATACCATCAGAGGAATAAACGAGTTATCTGAAGCCGAAACGAGCAACAGTGCTGGAGTGGTCTACATGGCCTTCAAATGAAGACGGTGGATGCGTGTGTCAAAATCCAAATAACCGCAGAATCGAAGGTTTTCGTGCAGCGGCTGATAAACTGGATCAAGTACGGCGGGACTGCAAGATAGCACATGCTGCTGGAACAACCGGTGGAATAATTTCGGGTTGCCTCACCCTTGCAGGTCTAACAGTTGTGACAGGGAGTGCTGCCACGCCATTTCTGTTAGCTGGACTGGGTTTCGGAGTTGGTGGGGCTGTCACAAACATCGGAACAACCTGTGTGGAGGCTTCCATAAACTCTTCTGAAATTGAGAAGGCTGAAAAACTCTGGAGGAAGGCCCTATACAGCAGGGAGTTTTTGTTTCTGAATACGTGTGACCGCAAACGTCTAGGAGTCACGTGACTAGACTCCAGAGGCGCACGTGTTGACTTTTTTTCAGGTGAAAGCCGACGTCGATCTAAAAGCTGAAAGTCTCGAAACTCCTTATCACAAACTGCTAAACGCGGTTTGACGCTAGCGGTGAACACACCAAACGTGGATCTAAAACTCTCTGGCATCAACGTTGTTACTTCGACTGTCCATAGTTGGCTGAATAAGAAAGAGTTGGCGAGGACTGCGTACATTTTGTACGTTGCAGAAGCCTTCGAGTTTGTCGACCCCGTCCTGCTGAACCTGCTTCATAATATGGTATCCACTGCTTTCGGGATCTCCATCAACATACTGAAAAGGTTATCTACCGCTGCAGCCCCGTCAAAGGCCGGAGCAAAAGAAGTCGGTGGGAAAAGATATAGCGCAACTAGCTGATGACGCAGCACAAGTAGGAAAGACAGGATTGCAAGTAGCTGATGACATTGCTCAAGTGGGAAAAGCAGGACTGTAAGCTTCTGATGACGTGGCACAAGCAGGTGCCAAAGCAGGGTCCAAGGCAGGGAAATATGCTGGTAAAGTCTTGATTGCAGCCAACATTGCATTCCTGATGGTGGATTGCATAGACCTTGGCTTCACGGTCAGAGATCTTGTCCAAAACAGAGGATCTGAGGCAGCAAAAGAGCTGAGGGTGAAGACAAGGCAACTCGAGGATTTGCTGAAGAAGTGGAACAGGCAAGGAACTCTGATGAATAGGCGTAAATACGACTCTTTAAATTAAGAAACATTCAAGTATTTACTCAGTTTAGTAGAGTGATTCAAGTAGTTACTCAGTTTCAGTAAAGTGATTCAATGTTGCTAAATGACTTCAGAATAAAACACTATCAGTCAACAGTCATTTGAAAGGGATACAACCGATGAAATCAGTGTCATTAAGTCTCAAAGATAATTTTTGCGAAGAACCTAGTCCTATCCGAGCCGTCCAAACATTTCCGAAGGTTTTCCTTTTATTTCCGAATATGAACACAGAAATACATCATGTTCAACAGATTTATCTGTGATATGCAACCAAGTGGTAAGTGATAAGCCGTTCCGAATGTTTTTGAAGGCGTCCTGGTGAGTCTACGCCAGCTTGTCAGAAGTAATCTCACCTCCAGAAGCGAAGGTTTCCATCAATTGCATGAAGTGTTCTCCGCTACGTGCTCAATGATTGGAGTTTCTCTTGATTCCCTGTACATTCGAGCTTTTACTTCTAGACTTACTGGCTTGGTCAGCTGCCGTAAGCTGACATCAAGTAGGAATCTTTAACCCTTAAACTCCTATGATCTGATTGTTAATTCTCCCCTGTAGCTGCTTACCATTTCCTTGTAAATTAGTAATGAGATATTGCTGCTAGATCAAGAATGCAGCTTCTACCTGACAAGTTTAAATATTCTCATTATCTGTTTGCCAATTATTTTATGGACATTGTAGGGAGAAGTTTCATGTTAATCACTTCTGAGAGTTACAGGGTTAATCTGCATGCGTGAAGCTGGTTGACAGTCCTAATATTGTATGTAACTGAATAACGAAAAATGTAGATAAAAATGCTCAATCAGTGTTTTGCATATTACAAATTTGAAATTCTCCAAGTTTTTGGCAAAATATACCTTCAAAATGATATTAACTATAGCCAAAAGCCCAGAAAGACCGCTGCAAGAGATGTGGTAATACTAGTTTAAAGAACTTTAGTTTTCCACCTATGAAAAGTTTTGTAATGATCGCAGATCACACGTATATTGATTATAACAACCCAGAAATGAGTAAACAATTTAATAACGTCGCTGTTTTCACAGTTAAGAGAGACCTATGTTAATTTAAGGTATTTTTCAGCCAGGATTAAAATAAAAAACCCCTCTTGTTATTCCTGATTATTATTAAAGTATTACTAACAATTATCCGGTCTCTTTGGTTGAACGTAGATATTTAGCTGCTTGTCATAAAAGCAAGGACATTATAAGCGTCTTCACTTTACGATATTTTCTTGATATCACCTGCTAATGTAAAATCATGCATTTGCAAAGGACGGCCAAGTGGGTTGATTACCAGCGAACAACTATTATTTAAGTGTGATAGTGTAGTCTGAATTTCCGGGTAAGAGCAGTCACTAGAATTGCGGTGTCGTTTGTTTCGGTAGTTGCAGTAAGTCGATGAGTGTATTGTCGAATGAAGTCTTCGTTTTAGTTGTTCTTTGAAAAAACACAGTCAAGGTATTTGTTCTCGTCGGATAAGCTAAAACTACAGCGACCATACCGTACATAATGGGCATCAGTCGGAGAACATCTGGCACGTATTACAACCCTTCAATATCTGCGTCGCCCACATACCCATCACTACACTTCGTCAGTTATCAACAAACATGAAAGACAAGGAACAACAACCAGGAACAGACAAAGAACGGTTTATAAGAACAACTACTCCGACTGCCATGCCTCCTACATCAGAGAGACTGCCAGAAACCTAGCAACTGAACACAAGCAAGCGACGAGAAAGGTGATCACGACGATCACTTTGCTAAACATCAGCTACTTGCGAACCACACTACTGACTTGGACTCTGCGCAATGCCTAACCTACAGCACCAGCTTCAGTCTCAACGACTTCCTGTGGTAAGCTAGTGTACTAGTTAGAACCGACTCCCCTCAACAGGTGTCATCTACCACCGGCACTACACAAACTACTCATTAAAATTAATTAACACAACGGTAAAACTGACCAATCAGTTTGATACGAACCGAACTTAAAGCATTCGACAGACAACTACTGTACACTTGACTCTGATGATGACTTCCGTTCAGGTTTTCGAAACGTCAGTCACCACTACCTTCTCTAGACAACGCCCACCCGGACGATCAGAGGACACAATCACATCATTGTATCCCCTGGATTCAAACCATTTACTGAATCGTCATTTGAGTGTTACAGCTCGCATGGGAAAAGCTCGACGATTTGATTTCAGCCTTGATTCAGAGGAATACAACTACGGTTTTAAGTGGAGAGGGCGATTGATGCAAACAATACTAAAAATTCTGGTGAATACCCCTAAGATGCAATAGCTAGACTGAAAGATTTATGTTTCATCCGTTCCTGCACGCTAGGTTGCACCCTTATTTTTGTATCGCGCCTCTTAAGCAGAGAATTATAGCTACAAATCCTTTGAACGAGAGATATTTTTTTAAGAAGAAAACAACTTGCTGATTAACTCTACAAACTTGAAATCGTGGCCGTAAATTCGCAGAGCTTTCCTTCATATTTCTTTCGAAGAGCAGCCTATTATCACTTTTGTAAGCATTCCCGTAACCATTTGAATACGAAACATGTTGTCGAACTTCCAACCACCGAAAAGAAAACTGTGTTATATACCCTGCCCCCCGAGACACGTTTGGGCGAGAAATCAGTTTATTGATTACAATGAAGACAAACTTGCGGCCCATAATAAGTGTAAAGGTCCAATCGTGTTGACATGAAGGGAAAAAAAGTAAATCTTTCATATTGTCGAAAAGATGAAAACGCTGTACCGCGCTTCCTTATTAACTCGCGATTTATTCACTTGATTTAACGATTTTACTACAACGCTTCGGTTAACTCCTCAAAACTCTCGGCATATTCGAAAGAAACACACACTCAACGTCCTGTTGTAAACACATGGAACAGTGCCATAGATGGGCGATAAAACACGTGCTGCATAAATGCTTGTTTGGTTATGTAGAGATAAACGAAATCACGTATGAATATTCATCACATTAGAAAAAATTAACGTATCGCACAGTTTCCAACAATATGTCGAGCTGCGTAAGTTATTCATAGCCTCTCTTCTCTAGAAGAAACCGGTCACTATATTTATTGTACCGCCCAATAAAGCTCTCGTAGAAGGCCAGCCTGCACTATCTTAACGGACTTGGGCCAGAGGATTGTCTGCCTCCAACTTTCGGACTCTTTGCGAACCGTGTTGCGAAGCTACTGAAATAAAGCTGGTTGTTTCTTGCAGCGATTCTTTGAACTGAGATAAGAGTCGCTCTTACTTCACGCTTGCAGTGTAGCTATCTCTTAAAAGAAATCTGTAAAAAACCTTGAGATTCTGCGGCAAATGTCCAACTTTTTTCGACAACCGTGGCACTGTTTACAAATGCAAGCAGAAACCGCGTGGACGTGAAAATCTACTATCGCAAGCGCGATGCTAATTGAACATCGTCCTCATCTTACTCTATACCAAAAATCGCTCATAACCTTTTCTTTATCCTTAAATTAAATTATATATTTGAACTCGGACGCTGAATTGCAAATTTACTCGAAAAATGGAAAATTAATTCTCTTCAATATCGTTGTTTATCTCGATGACCTTTCACGCTAACGCGTGCCACTTCGTAAAAAATATTATCAAGTTACACAATTTTCCATAACTTAGAATGACCCCACAGAACACGTGAGTGTCAGGTTTGCGCAGATGTTTCCTCGCCTCCGTTTCACCTTGGCGTGGGCAGGGTACAGCTACACTTAGGCTAGCCCACTCGTATAAAGAACTCAGCTGAGACCTACACTAGGACTTTGCCCTTTGAGCAAGTAATAATTGAGTAATAATTTATTCATGGGAAAAATGAGCCTCATATCAGCCGTTTGTGTTACTCTTAGACCTGTTTATCATGCCGTTGTGAAAACTTTAGGGCATCATCGACATTAATCAAAAGCGCATTAGTGATATCTTACCAAACAAATAGGCAGTTAGTCTTCGAAATATCTACCATAACATCGAAGTTGTTTTTCTGTTTTTATAGCGGTGTTTGATCAAAGCAAAAGACACCTGCTGGGGAAAGTCCCCTTTCTATCGAAGCGAAATGCATGAACCAATCAAAACGATATATTTGTTTGCAAGCCACACCCTTAAAGCTTGAGGTCTGATTGGCTCCTTCCAAACCAGATGACCATGTATGCGAAAACATTGATCAGAGAAAAGGAAGGCTTCAAGCTTAAGGCTTAAATTTCATATTCGCCAAGTTGAGATCAACTAAAAAGCCATAAATTCGCAGCGCTTTGCTTTGCATTTCTTTCGAAGATCAGCCTTTTTATCACTGTTTTTAAAAGTTATCGTATTCATTTAAACAGGACAAGAACAATTTTCATGACGAAAGTGAAACCACGAGGCGCAACCGGAATTCTACACTAAGAGAATCAATAAAAGGATTTGTTTGAGTAATGTTTTTTGTCTCTAGGCAGATCAGTTGACTGCACTTTGTACCGGGAGGCAGGTTTCTCCTCCAGTAGCTGGCGAGGGCGTTTGAAGAAGCTGAGTCGAGCAGGGCCTGATCTATCACGAGGTTTGCAATTTGTTTCTATATTTTACGGTTTAGTTTCTTTGATTTTTAAATGGCCGAAGCAGTGATTAATAAAGTACAGTGAAACGATTAATTTTCTTCGTATAAACCCCCGGACATTTTGCGATCGGTGCGCCAAAGGTTAGTGCTCAAACATCATTTCAGTTTGCGAAGCTGCGTTATATTCAGGGCTATTCTACCACCTCAATTTTTCCTTTTAATTGGGTACAGTTTTTTTTTCTTTGAAATATTTCTTGTGATCCGTTTATCACAAAAAGCTGCTTCCTTTTGGAAGGCCATCAGTTTGTTTCCATTGGTTATGTAAGACAGTAGTCGGGAGGTTTGTCGTATTCATTTAAACAGGACAAGAACAATTTTCATGACGAAAGTGAAACCACGAGGCGCAACCGGAATTCTACACTAAGAGAATCAATAAAAGGATTTGTTTGTGTAATGTTTTTGTCTCTAGGCAGATCTATAAGTTAACTGCACTTTGTACCGAAGAACTGGCAGGTTTCTCCTCCAGCTGTCGGCGAGGGCGTTTGAAGAAGCTGAGTTGAACAGGGCCTGATCTATCACGAGGTTTGCAATTTGTTTCTATATTGTACGGTTTAGTTTGTATGATTTTGAAATGGCCGAAGCAGTGATTAATACATTACAGTGAAACGATTAATTTTCTTCGTATAAACCTCCGGACGTTTGCGATCGGTGCGCCAAAGGTTACTGCTCAAACATCATTTCAGTTTGCGAAGCTGCGTTATATTCAGGGCTATTCTACCACCTCAATTTTTCCTTTTAATTGGGTACAGTTTTTTTTTCTTTGAAATATTTCTTGTGATCCGTTTATCACAAAAAGCTGCTTCCTTTTGGAAGGCCATCAGTTTGTTTCCGTTCGTTATGTAAGACAGTGGTCGGGAGGTTCGGGAAATGATTTTGTAACTCTTGATCTTCGTAGACTGATGGCTTCGACATAGAAATATTTCACGGAAGACTGCCACTTATTCGCCTGAACACCGAAACACATCATGTTCTAAAGATTTATCTCTGATATGCAACCGAGAAGCCCATAGTGGTTATGATTTGTTTTAATTGCGCTTTAAGAGCGAGACAGTAGTTCCCATCAAATTTAACGGATCCGATCGAACTAATGTTACCTAACAAATTTAACACAATTTTCCACAGTCTCTAACCTTTTTGATCATTGGAATGACGTCTACAATATTTAAAACGAAAGTAAAACCACGGGGCACAACCGAGTGGTTTTACCGCAGATTATTTTTAGAGTTTTTTTTTCTCTTTTTTGCCCTGACAAAATGATATATACTCTTTGATGTTTCTTTGTAGATTAAGCACTCGGAGAAGCGAAAATGTTTAGTTTAAAGTCGTTCATGAATATTATGCAAGAACTAATTCTATCCGTTCATAGCATTATAAATTGTTGATGAATTCAATTGCCACTACTATTTTTAAAGTCTCTGTTTGTATTCAATTCGGAAAGTATTCGATCATCGTTACAATAATCTTTAAAGCTTCCAGTGTAGTTAAAAACAGCTTGTTTCTTTGTTTAGTTCAAAAAAGCACTTCTCACTTACACGGGAAGTGAACTTGAAAATTAAAGAATTTAACTACGGTTAAAAGACTGTCTTCAGAACAATTAACACCGAAAATGATGCCGACATGTTGGTTTTGTGGCGCCGCATAATTAATTAGAGCGACGGAATATTCGACGCATCAGAGCATTTTTCTTAGCTAGCACTGCCTTGAGTTAAAGAGTATTTTCCCGTTTCAAGCGATTTCTCCGACTCAGTAGATCTCGTGATATCCATTTTTTTTTTAGAACAGATTTTTACAATTGGTATCATCCTCAATGAAACAGCGAAGACAAAAAGTGTGAAAATTTATTAATTGCACGCGTAAGTGTATCATGTCAACAAAAACAGTGAAAAGACTGTCTTCAGGACAATTCACACGGAAAATGATGCTGACATGTTGGTTTTGTGGCGCCGCATAATTAATTAGAGCGACAGAATATTCGACGCATCAGTTCATTTTTCTTAGCTAGCACTGCCTTGAGTTAAAGAGTATTTTCCCGTTTCAAGCGATTTCTCCGACTCAGTAGATCTCGTGATATCCATTTTTTTTTAGAACAGATTTTTACAATTGGTATCATCCTCAATGAAACAGCGAAGACAAAAAGTGTGAAAATTTATTAATTGCACGCGTAAGGGTATCATGTCAACAAAAACAATGGAGGAACTTTGTGTGAGTCGACGATTTTCTTTTGCTTTTGGGTGCGGGTTATCTGCCTGTGCGGGTAATCTGTTGAAACTTCTTCTCGCTATTGCAAAAATTGACCGATGCGGGTAATCTGCCGTGCGGGTTAATGTACGGAAATTACGGTAGTACTGTTCACCTTTTCGTAAATTTTGAGGAATCATAAAAATAATAGTAGCAGTGTCGATTCAGTGTCAATTCGAATGGTGTTTCATGTATATCTTAGACTTCGCCAAAAACAGTGTAAAATGCATTAGTGTTATTCTTTGGTGCGTGACGTGGTTTTGATCAAGTAAGAGGAGCTCTTTGCTTGTAAAATGAGACGGAAATTACACGGCGGACTGAGGTTCATTTAGCATATGCTCAAAGTTACCTTCATACTGTTTCCATTAGAAATTGTTTCTGGGGGGGCAGTCCGAGAAGGAGAACGTTCAAGGAATTGTTTTAGAAGTATTGACGCTAAACTTTTTCTGTTGACGGGGTAAAAGCGTGAACCAAATGCGAATTTTGCGATGGTTGGTAATTTTCCAACCGAATTTCTGTGGCGTAATCCAACCATAATCGTTAAGAAAACATCACGTTTACAAGGAATTTTTTCCTAAAAGACATCTGATCAAATGTTTACGAAAGGGAAAGTTCCTGTTTGCCCTAAAAGAGAATTATAAAAACATAAACCAATCAGCAAAGCAGGAATGTCGTGAACATCACGTGTTTACACCGTTACCCTGAGGGCTGATTTGCAAAAACTTCTACAGTAAAACAGGTTTATCAGAAGAGCATTGTACATTTGACTAGAAGAGAATTTTTCACCCTTTTCTTTTAAAAACAATTGGTTACGAGATGTGCATCATAGGGACTTTGGACATCCAGGTGCAAGGCGTCTGAAGACCCTGACTAGTTATTTGCATGACAACATCAAAACAGGAAGTTAATATTTGCAAATGGGAAAGTCCCTGTTTTCGTTAATAGAGAATTATTAAAAAGTGAACCAATCAGCGAAGCTTGTCTGTGGCAAAAGATAAATCTGATTGGCTCTAGAGTGGAAGCTTGAAAGAAACTTATTAGAATGCTTTGGAGTGTTTAATCAGTGTATTGATACCTCCTCAAGCGGCTGAGCGGTTAATACGAGGCAGCTGAGTTGCGGAGCAGAACCTCATCAAACACCAGGTTTGCAAAAACGTTGCTTTATAATCCTAACGTTAAATTTTTAAGCTGTTTCCGGCTTTTTATCGACCACAACTAAACTGACAAAAGAGGTGGTAAAGTGGAAAGTTGAAAGAGTCTTTCGTTTGTAAGATAAAGACTCTCTTGCAATCCGCCTCAATGAAAGACCATGAATCGGTAAATTCGAAATTGGCGGAGGAAATAAGATTGCTCACTTCATTTTGTATCCACTATATTTTTCTCGTAAAATGGAATATCAGTTTAATTATTATGGATATCATAATCTGAGTGGCGATTTATTTATGTTCTGTTTCCCACTATGGACCAAACAGCTACCTTTCGGTGTCACTGTGTTGTAATGATAATTCAACTGTTCATATCATTTTTTCTAAGAACGAAAGATGTAAATGAAATCCAGAATTTGAAGATAAAAATTGAATGTTCTGCTACCCAACCTAAAACTGACTGCAAAATGTTCCTGAATTAGGAAAGGGAAAGGGGTTATTTTGGAATATTTTTTCACAATAATATGTTACGAGGTGTTTCTTATTTCAATTTGTTAAAGCATAAGTTTATAGGAATAATTGAATGGTACCAGTGCTAATTTGTTTCGATTACATTTTCACTGAATTCTATGAAGAAAGGGGAGCTTTTATTGAGAATTTTTTTTCCTTTTTAAACTGAACATCGATAACCTGGAGATGTATATGTTCAAGAAATTTCCAATCGATCGATCCACAGGAGGTCGTGCTCTTGAAAAAGTCAGGGCATGGTCAAAACAAACTCGTATCTACCGGAAAGGGAAAGGGGTTTTTTTAAAATTTGTTTTCAGAATAATATGTTACGAGATGTTTCTTATTTCAATTTGATGAAGCTTACGTTCATAGGAATAATTGAACTTTACCAGTGATAACTTCTTTCGAAGACTCTTTCTCTTTATTCTTTGAAAAAGAGGAGGTTTTTATTGAGAAATGCTTTTTCCTTTTAAAACTGAAGACCGATAACCTGGGGATGTATATGTTCAAGAAATTTCCCAACATGTCCCATTACTGATAAAGTGACCTCTTGGATCGATACATACACGAGGTCTTATTTTCGTGCTAAATCCCTTTGAAAATGCAGCCTGTATAAGCCAATTAAAAAGCAAATAATTTTGTAAACAACATGTGCACGAGGGACTTTTCCCCGAAAGATATCTGATAGTTTTCATTAACATAAATCGTTGTGTTCATGAAAAGGTCAGGGTATGATCAGAACAAACTCACATCTGTTAAAAGGGAAATCCCTTATCTCTACGAATTGTAACATACCCGACCTAATAAAATAAGTGAGCCAATCAGTGAAGCTTGTCTGTGTCAAAAGATAAATCTGATTGGCTCGAGCGTGGAAACTTTAATGAAACTTATTTGAATGTACTGGAGTGATCAATCAGTGTAGCGATATCTCTTCAAGCAACTAATCGGTTAATACGAGGCAGCTGAGTTGCGGAGCAGAACCTCATCAAACACCAGGATTTCATAAACGTTGTTTTATCGTTATAACGTTAAATTCTTAAGCTGTTGCCAGCTTTTATCGACCACAAATGAAGTAACAAAAGCAATGGTGAACTGGAAAGTTGAAAGAGTGTTTCGTTGTTAAGATATAGCCTCTATTGCGATCCGTTTGAGTGAAAGACCTTGAATCAGTAAATTCGAAATCGGCGGAGGAAATAAGATTCCTCACTTCATTTTGTATCTGGTATGCTTTTCTCGTAAAATCTGCTTGGCGATTGAATTATGTTCTGCCTCCTGCTATGAACTAAGCAGTTACCTTTCGGTGTCATTGAGCTGTAACAATGATTTTTCTTCCAGTTTTTCGAGGAACGGAAGATGTAAATGACACTCAGAATTTTAGAAGCACACAATCACTGATTATTCAACCTAACTTAAAAACCGAGTGCAAATGTCCCTTAATTAGTCTTTCACACTGATATGTACTCCAGGTAATTCCTATACTTCAATTTGATAAGGCAGACGCTCATAGGAATAATTGAGTTGTACCAGTGTTTATTCCTCTAAAACTGCTAATCGATAGCCAGGACATGTACAATTAAGAAATTTTCAAACAGTGTTTGAGAGTCTTACTAAAAAAATGTCCCAGTAATGCATGATATAGAGATCGTATTCTATTGTGATATAACGTAACTTCTTGGATATACACGAAAAGGTCCAATTTGAAGGGTAAATCCCTTTGAAAAAGCAGCTGGAATAAGTCGATGAAAAAGCAAATAGTTTTGTAAAAAGTATGTGCACGAGGGACTTATACCCGAAAGATATCTGACAGGTCATTTACATAATTGTTGTGATCTTGAAAAGGTCAGGGTGTGATCAAAACTCACATTTGTTCGCAGAGAAAGCTCTTGTCCCTTCGAATTGGGATATATCTGAATCAATTAAATGGTTCATTAGCGAGATCCTGTCGTCCAGAGAAATATATCTAACATACGTTCTCAGAAAAGAGTGAATATAGATAACAAGCAGGACTAATGTTCTTCGTATAACTTCCAACATCGTTACCAGTATGCAAAGGCAGTTGTCAAACAACTTTTCAGGCGGTGAAAGTAAGTTATCTTCGGCTTGCCACATTAAGTCTTCTAAAACAGTGTGTGGCCTTTTAGGCTTTGAGCCAGCTTTGTTCTGCGATCTGTTTGTGATTAACTGAACTGCTCCTGCTAGAAAATCCTTTTCTTTGTTTTGTTTCTTTATGTAACATCGTAAGTAATCAACTAAGATTGATATAGTTGCTCTAAAAACTGTTATATCAATAAAGAGACAGATATTTTGTTAAATACCAAAGTGCCTTTTATTCTTCGGACCCTTTCTGAACACAAAGGAACCCTTCTTGGATAATACGTTGCTCTTCGATTCTTCACCAGGGAGTTAAATATTTACGTAATGAATTTGACGAAACCGAATGAATTTACCGATAACCATAGTGCCGCTTTATTCTAAAGATTGGCTTCGAGACTGTCTTTTTCTTCTTGTTATTTTTTGTGCGTCCATTTTACCTCCCTAGACACCTGTGTATTTTCTTTTTCTTAATTCAGAGTGAACTCTAGAGAATAAGAGAATTGTTTAATCTCAATTCCAGCAGGCCGACTTTAACGGTAAATTGTTGTGTTTTTAAAATAATGCCCCAAAATATTGTGCCACTATGACCATTAATCGTTTCTTAGAACCGTCTTAATAGTCTCTCAAACATTTTACTAATAATGATGGTTGTATAAGAACAAGATATGGTCATCTCGCACCTGAGCTGTAAATTTAGCACCTGCAGAAAAGAAGCCTGAAAAATATTCAGGCCTCGACGGAATTCGAACCCGTGCTTTCCAAATACTATTTGAGCGCTACTATCATCTGAGCGACAGAGCCACACTAAAATAGAAGTGCACATTTCAGAGGGTTCGTGGATCGCGGAGGGATCTGATAAAATTTGTAATGAAAGATGTTAAGTCCATATGTACTCTTCCCGAACTTTTTAACAAACAGATTAAGAGACACAGGGTATCACAGTCAAGCCTGATTCTTTTAACCTCGTTTTTCCAGGTTTAACCTTACTTTCCACAAGATCAGCACTACAGGATAAAATGACCGAAAACGAACCGTCAAACTTTCCTGACAGGGAGAAGGTAAATCAATAAGTATCTAATCAATCTTGAGCTTATAATTATGCTTATAGAATGACGATATAACAGCTTTCGACTGCTCCCTAAAAAGGAAAACCTCTTTACCTCCTTGCTTGCTCACTGAAGCAAATGTACCGGTAGATTTTCAGAACCAATGGTTTCTAAAATACATCAAGAAGCAACCTAATCTAACAGTAATTTACAATGATAATAAACAAGGCAAAAGTGAGAATTGAACGAAGAAAGGACAGCAAGAACGTACCCGACAGTTAAGATACATGTATGAACGACATAGACACTCTTTGAAAACTTGAATGATTGGGTGCGAAAAATCAGGGCATTTCGCTTCAGAACAAAGTTTTGCCTCAAACTTTGCCCTTCAAGTTATCTTTTGTAAAAGGAAAGAAATCAGATTGGTTCCTGGAAATAAGTTTAAATAAATAGAATTTTTATAGCTGGCATTTCAATTTTGATATGTAGTTGTTCAAAGTGCTCCACGGCGATGGAAATTAATAAGTGCTGACTATTTTTATATTTTTATGCTTTCAAACTTTTTAGTAGAAGATTTCAACGGGAGTTTTCGATGTTGTGGCCTGGACTTGAGAAATATCACCCAAGAAGAAGAGTACTTTTGACGAGTGTTTTGAAATAAATCATAGCGAACCTCTGAATGAACACATATCAAAATTTAAATGCTTTTCAAACCTCTGAAATGTCACACAATTTAGGAATGCAAACGATTTCTTGTCGCATGCGGTGGGTTACGAGGGTCGAGCTTGTCAACTTCTGATATTTTCGATGTCGCAAGAGGTCAAATTTGGGCCTTTTGCAACTTGATTATCGTGAGCTCTTAAAATTTTATTTTAACGTATTTCCAGGAACCAATATGGTTTGATTGCTTTACTGCCAAAGATATTTTGATGGGCAAAGTTTGAAGTAAAAATTTGCTCCGATGCGAAATGCTCTCGACCGCTCCTACAGCGATCGCCGCCGGGTAAAATAGGCTAATGTCGCTCGGATATTAGAACTATTGAAACCGCTGATAGACGTCGCCATACCCACAAAAAAGCCCTTTCCTTAGGGAGAGGGGAGTTCAATATACTCTCACCTATAATCGAGAATGATTGTATTCTCCTTTGGACGTCATAGAGGTACATTCCCGAGTTCAAGGTACAAATTCAAAGACGAGCCAACAAAAATGAGAAGGGAGAATGAGTACTGTTTCAGCGTACTACTTTTTTAAAACACCAGTTTAAAGGACAGAAGAGATTTGTTCGTCCTGTTCCTGTCCATGATTTGACCAAAAGTGTGTCCATTCAGTAACGCGCATAGGTGGCTTGCGATATTAACAAAGAACGACTGGGTCATCCTGATCTCACAGCTTATAAATTAATAGTCTGAATGTTTAATTGTAGGGAGAACGTGAAAGAATGGGCTTTACGTTAGACGAAATCGTTGACAAGATCAACCATTTGCCCGAAAATGAAAAGCAGCAAGACAAAAGAGACCTAAAAGAGTTTCAAAAGAAAACAGAGGAGGTGGATGACAACGCAAAGAAGACCATTTGGACCTTTCGTAGAGCGGCTAAGAAACTAGACGACGTGCAGAGGGACTGCAAGACAGCACATGCTATTGGAACCAGCGCTGGAATAGCGGGAGGCCTTCTTTCAATCGCTGGAGGAGTTGCTACATTGATGACAGCGGGGATTGCTTCTCCATTATTGCTGGCAGGATTAGTTGTTGGAGGCGCTGGAGCTACTACAAACATAGGGGCTGCTATCGTCGAGAAGATGATAAATTCAGCTGAAATCAAAGAGGCCGAAAAACAATTGGCGAAGACTAGGGACAGTATCCACGAGGCAAACAGGATTGTCCAAAATGTTTTGATGGCGAAAGATGGAATGAGGCTTATTTACATTTATTACCTTGCCGAAACCCTGAAGTTGGGAAGTCCTCTGGTCTTGAAGATCCTTCGTGAGCTGGTGTCTTTATGTCCCGTAGAAACATCTACTAAAATGGTACTAAAAGTAGCAGAAAAGTTAATGACCTGTTTTCAGGAAATTGGTCTGGTCAGTGCAAAAGCTGCAACCCAAGCTGGTGTTAAAGGAGCGGGAAAGGCAGCTGGGCAATCTGCTGATGATGTGGTACAAGCAACGATTCAGGCTGGAGCACAATCTTCTGATGACATATTACAAGCAGGGGCTACAGAGGGCGCTAAGGCATTCCGTGAAACTATCGGTAAAGTCGCCATTGGTGTTAATGTTGTGTTCTTGATATTTGATGCCATAGACCTTGGCTTCACCATCAGGGATCTCGTTGAAGAAAGGGGATCTGAAGCTGCAGAAGTCTTGAGGCAAAAGGCGGACGAAATTGAGAATGCCATGAAGCAATAAAAGTCAACAAAGTGAAAGAACTCGAAACGATTTTCAGTTAAAAATAACATTACTTTACCTTAGCGTGAACATTTTTCACCATGCAGTTAGTTGCATTTGGCCATTTTTATGAGGACGTTACATCTTAGGACTGCATTAACGACATATCGCAAGTTTTCTTTTTGATGTGGCCTCTTTTGATTTTCAGAGAGATAAGAAAAGGATGTTTCATTTTGATGTATGCAATAAAAAGGAACGTAATAAAATACTTAGATATTTTAAAGTAAGTAACTTCTGAGGTAATTTGGGTTGACGCCTGCATGTAAAGCAAAATTATTTAGTGCTTTCCTTTCAGTGGGGAGAAAGACCATTTTAACATTCTATCTACGTTCCCAGTTTAGTGAGGGACTGCGGCTCAGCTTCAAGGAAATCCCTAAATACCCGAACGCAATGACCCTTGTTAGAAACGTTTGGAACGCGGATTATGATATAATTGCAGGCCCACTTTTTCAGTTTTATGTCTGTTATTGCAATCATGATGCAGAGTCCAAATTCATTTAAAATTCTTTGACTTTATCCGACAATGATTCGTTGGCTATTTTGCGAGACAGTTCAACGGATTTTCATGAAATGTTTGGCAGGCATCTGGGCCACGATAGTCCCCACCACAAGAGAGGCGACCACGTGGTCAGGATACGCCTGCTCGTATTCCATCTTTATCTTAATCATTTTTCTCTCGTTTGGCGTGGCTTTTTGGGGGCTCCGCCTTCTTGGAACATTTTCACCTTATTTCTTCCGTGATAGTCATTTGAGGCCCGCTGGGCTTGCTCTTAGAAGAAGCCGGTGTTCTCCATGACTGCATATATTTAAAATAGATGAGTAAAACGCGATGAAGGTTGTACCCATTTTCGAGGGTTATTTCTATTCAAAGATTGGAACACCTGGAAATATTTCAAATCTTTACGCAGAGCTAAAAAAGTCGGCATATCTCACGTAAGCGTAAAATCGACTCCTGAACAGCACAAAAATCTATGAGTTTTTCTATGAAATTAAAAGAAACTTTCCTTCTATCCTCGAAGTTTTAAGGTTTTCTTTTGGATCTCCAGATAGCGATTTGGCAGTAATTTTAATACTGTACGGGAAGTGCTTCGTAGGACTGTGAGTTTAGGATCTGCTTCCCAGCTACCTCTCCCACAAACCTCCTCCCTCTCGGCCCCTCCTCACGAATCCTTAACCTCGCACACTCCCTATTCTTTTCACCTTCACTCTATTTACCTCCCGACCCCCACACCCCCTTTTTTCCTCTTGAGTTAACAAAGTTGAATGAAGAGGTAGGCAAAGCAACTCGAGGATTTACTCAAGAAGTGAAACAGGCAAGGAACTCTGATGAATAGACGTAAATACGACTCTTTCAAAATAAGAAACATTCAATTATTGACTCTCAGTTTCAGTATAGTGATGAAATGTTCTTAAATTACTTCAAAACAAAACACTATCAGTAAACGTACAGTCATGTAAAGAGATGCAAATGATGAAATCAATGTCATTAAGTCTCAAAGCTTTTTTGTACTAACTGCATAGAGAACCTTTGCGAAGAACCCAGTCCTTTTCGAGCCGTCCAAAGATTTCCGAAGGTTTTCCACTTATTTCGTAAGCCGTTCCGAATATTTCAAAGGTGTCCTGGTGAGCCTACGCCAAATTGTCAGAAGTAATCTCCCCTCCATATGCGAAGGTTTCCATCAGTTGTATGGTGTGTTTTCCGTTAAGATCTTATTGATTGGAATTTCTCTTGATTCTCCGTACATTTCTTGAAAACTGCGTCAATTAAGGCTGGGATAGCTCGAGTTTTTATCTCTAGACGTACTGGCTTGGTCAGCTGCCATAAGCTGACATGATGTAGGAATCTTTACTCCTTTAATTCCCAAGACTGATTATTAATTCTCCCCTTTAGCAGCTCAACATTTCCTTGTAAATTAGTGATGAGAAGTTGGTGCTAGATCAAGATAGCAGCTTCTACCTGATGAGATTGAATATTCTCATTACCTGTTTGCTGATTAATGTATGGATGTTATGGGGAGAAGTTTCATGTAAATCACGTCTAGAGTTAAAGGGTTAACCGCATGCGTGAGGCCAGTTGACAGACCTAATATTGTAAGTAACTGAATAACAAAGAATGTAAACAAAAATGCTCAATCAGTGCTTTGCATTTTACAAATTTGAAATTCTCAAAGTTTTTAGCAAAACATAACTTCAAAATGACATAAAAACGGTCAAAAGCCCAGAAAGACCGCTGCAAGAGATGTGGGTAACACTAGTTTAAAGAACTTTAGTTTTTCACCTTTGAAAGGTTTTGTAATGATTGCAGATCACATGTATATTCATTATAACAACCCAGAAACGAAGGGATAATTCAATAACGTCGCTGTTTTCACAGTTAAGAGAGACTTACGTTATGTTGATTGTAGATATTTCTTTTCCAGCAAGGATTAAAATTTAAAAACTTCTCTTGTTATTCCTGGTTATTATTGACAAAGATTATCCAGTCTCCTCGGTTGAACGTAGATATTTATTTCTTATCGTAAAAGCGAGAACATTACAAAGCGTCTACACTCTCCGACATTTTTCTCGATATCACCCGCCAAGGTGAAAGTACTTGCAAAGGACCGCCAAGTGGGTTAAGTACCAGCGAACAACTATTATTTAAGTGTGATGGTTTTGACTGAATTTCCGGGTGAGTGTAGTCATTAGAGTTGCGGTGTCGTTTGTTTTGGTAGTTGTTGTAAGTCGATGAGTGCATCGTCGGATGAAGTTTTCATTTTAGTTGTTCTTCGAAAGAACACGGTTAAGGTATTTGTTCTCGTCGAATAAGCTACAACCACAGCGACCACACCGTACATAAAGGGCATCAGTTGGAGAACATCTAGCGCATATTACAACCCTTCAGTATCCGCGTCGCTCACATGCTCATCACTACACTTCGTCAGTTACTTATGTTACTCGCTCCGTTCCATGTTAAAACTGACAACCTTTACCCATTACGAAATTATTATAAGTTATACAAAGTGCGGTGCTCGTGCTAATTGCATGGGTGTGCGTGCTGTGCGAGTTCGAAGGTGACGATTACATAGTGCAACACTAAAAAACATGAAAGACAAGGAACCACCGCAAAACAAACATTGCACCCCGCCTTCACCTGCTTCTTAAAAAAAAAATGTAAAGTTCAATTGCTCCGACTGCCACGCTTCCTGTCTCGGAGAAACTGGAAGAAAGCTCGCAAGACTGACTGAACACAAGCGAGCGACGAGGAAAGCTGACGTCGACAATCACATTGCTGAACATCATCGATTTACGAAACACACCACTGACTTGTGCTTTGCGCAATGCCTAACCTACAGCACTAATTTATTTCATCGACTAACTCATCGACTAACTCTGGGCTAACTCTGGAAAGGTTGTGGCAAGGCTCAAAAATTAAATTGTCTCAATTTTTCGAAGTTTCAATCCGAAACTTTTTCTTCACGCGTCGGATTTGGCATGAAACCTATTGGCTTCGTGAGCTTTTCTTCTGAGTAACGGTTTAATGTCATCTCCATTTTTTTAAATTATGGATAATGCGCGGATCCGGCTTGGTTCCTCAAGATCAGTGTAGGAACTTTGTGCTTGTAACCGATCTGGAAAAAAAAAAGGATAAGAGACCAACGCTATTAAGATAAACGAGTCTTGGAACCTCTTTTGAGTCGGATCCAAAGTGTGAAGAAAAAGTTCCGGGCTTCTCACGGTTTCATTATAATCATACCATTTATTTTTTTTCAAACAAATGGTGAATACATGGTCACATTTGAGTCGTCGTTGCTGCAGAAGTTTTGCCTCTCTCTTCGAGTCTTTGATATGCAAAATCTCACGATGCAATTCCAAACTTTTGCACGCTTGGCTGAGATAAACAACTCTTAATTTAAAATCTCTTCAGTCATTTCACATTTAAGCATATTACAGCATTTTATCGTGTAATTTTCATGAGTCAACTCTACTTCTCTTCGTAAATAATTAAATAATCATCGTATAAAGAAAACTTTTTAAATGAATATCTAATCCTGAGCAATCAGAACATGTCGGTACGTGTTTCTTTTTGGGAAAAAATCCCATAAAGACAAATTCAAGGATGAGGGGGCAGGAATGTCGTGAACATCACGTGCTTACACTGTGAGTCTGAGGGCTGACTTGGAAAACTTCCACAGAAAAACAGGTTTATCAGAATAGCTTTGTTCATTTGACTAGAGGATAATTTTCATCCCTTATTTTTGAAAACATGTGGTTTGTGAGATGTGGCAATGACAATTGCAACATAGGGATTTTGGACATCCGGGTGCGAGGAAAAAAAGGTTTGATCTCAGCAGAATGTGATGAACTCATTTGCTTGTTGAATAGTTTTAACGTTTTTCTGTATGACTTTATTGAGTGGAGTGTTGTCAGGAATCCAAACATTGAAAGAAATTGGAAAACATCTAGAAGAAATTTCTCGATTACTCCATATAGAGAACGATAATTTATTCATCGCAGTAACTGCTTTTATAATAATTCCCCAAAATATTGTGCCGTCGTAGTAATTTGATACTCAAACATTTTGCTAATAATCATATAGTGGTTTATCAACAAGCCATGATCATCTCGCTCCTGAGCTCACTTACCACTTTTGTTTCAACTTCTCTTCCAGCGCCAGACACAAACCCCCTTTGAGAGCGAGAGGATATCGATTTTAGAGGAGTCGTAGACAAAATCGGCAATATAAAGAAAATGGTTTTGCAGACTTTTCCCTTCCAATTACATTACGTAAGTCCATGAAGTGGTGGAAAACTATGGTTTACCACCTATTTGACATGGCTGTAATCAATGGCTTTATCCTTTTCAAAGAGCATCAGGCTCAGTTTCCTGACAATGAAGCTCTAAAAAGGCCCTCTCAGTATTCTTTGGGTGATTTCTGGGAAGAAATTGTTGGCAACTCTGTGGTTTACCCGATTATGGTAGTCCACCAGAGAATACCATGATGAAATCACCCCCTTCCACCCCAGAGGAATTTACAACTGTCCATATCTTAGTTTTCTCTGATACTCAGAGACGCTGTGTGGTATGTTATAAAGAGGGTAGGGGAGATTTCAGGGTTCGATCTTATTGCAATGCCCCTCAATGTCAAAAGTGTATGCATGTTAGTAAGGGTTGGGATTGTTTTGCAGTGTTTCACTCTAAGAAGTACCACAGGCAAATTTTGCTGATGTTTATTCCAATGTTTTCAGATGTTGTGTTTCTCAAAAATATCAGAAAAAAAAATACCTTTTTTTACCTTGTTGCTTTTATCTTTGTCAGTGGGAATAGTTGTGATTTGGTCCTTGTTTTCTCAGGGAGGACTCTCATTAGTTAGTAGGGATGTTAAAAGGCAAATTCAATCACTCAGTAACACATCAGGGCCTACCCATCCTCCTGTTATAAAGTCGAATTTCCCAACAAATTTTTTTTTTCCTGCTAATTTTTTGGAATGACATGGGCGCACATAAAAATTCATAAAAAATTCATTATTTATTCTTTTTCTTTCAGATTTTCAGGAAATGTTGCTGAAAAGGTAATAATTAACTTCTGCTATCAATTAATCTTAAGTAACCTATACCTGTGAGGAAAAGTGACTTTGACCTCAAGTTTTACACTATGTCTTACTTATTTTGTGTTTTAAATTTTACTTTTTAGGAAAGTCCTGGGTTTCAATGATGAATTTTTTTAAAATGCGAGACAGCGAGGAAGCTTTGTAAATATTCGTAAATATTCGGGAAAGTTAAGCAAAATAATTGCGGTGCTATTCAATTCATAAAGAAGGTTGAAAATTGTTATGACAAATCCTTTGATTCAGAGATCTATTATCAAAGATCAGTTAAAAAACCATAAATTCACAGCGCCTTCCTTTGCATTTCTTCCGAAGATCAGCCTTTCCATCTCTTTTTAAAATATCAATAAATTAATTAAATTAATAATATACATGGAAAAATTACTCATTTCTGATTGGTCAAGATAAATGCAGTTTTCAGGTAATTCAGTGCAGAAGAGAGTTAATTGAGTGCAGAAGAGGGTTAATTCAGTGCAAAGAAAGAAACAAATCAGACATTCTGATTGGTCAATAATCAAAGAAACTCACAGATAGCCAATCAAATGCGAGCCTTGGATGTCGCAACAAAATTTGAAAATTTGAAAATTTGCGAGCGAAACAATGGCCGGCGTTTTAAGTAGGTTTTGTTTCGCCACCGCAGCTGAAAAACAGCTTAAACAATGAAAACATTGTAAAAGGCACTGCTTTTTGGTTGTCGGTTTGGAAAAAGTGGTGTTTAGAAACGGGAATTGCCGAAAAAATCGAAAATTACGAGCCGACCCGGCTTAACGCTTTGCTCGAGCGATCCACCGCCGAAATTAAAAACAAATATGCACGACGATTCCATTTCATCAAAAGTGATTCGGACACAGACTGAACAATTCCTCGAACTGTTTAGCTGGACTTTTTTGCACCTTAAAGATGCGAAGATATCATTGCATATTATTGTTTTGATCGTACGCAGTTGTTTTGACCAAACGCACGGTTTGAATAAATTATTTTTTGCACTCGATGCGCGCGCTTTGCTTATATTTAATTATGATAGACCATCTCGTATTTTTCCATGTTAATTTTTAACCGGTAATCACATGATTTTTCTCGTGCAATTTGGAATAAACAAGCACTTGTTAATTTTTTCAAAGACCACAAATTTTGTTAGTCTTTGAAAAAATTTACTCGTGCTTATTTATTCCCAATTGCACTCGAAATCATGTGATTACCTAGACAAATTCACTTAAATTGACAAAAACATGGCTTCGTAACCTAAGCAGGTCTCATTCGTTTTATCGTTTCCGGGTGTTTCAGTTTGGACGAATGAAGACGCTGGGAAAATGATGGTGTAGGCAAAAATATTTTGCTTGTTTCTCGTCGGTATGCAAACGAAGGGGCTTTTGAAAATGTATTTGTGTGGTCAGGGCCTTATAAGGAAGTAAAGTCATTGAAGTGTGGCGTGATGGTAAATTAATTCGGGAGTAATTTAAGCATATGAAAAAATAACCATTAGATCAGACGTTCGTGTCATTTTCGGACCTGTTTTTGGACCTGTTTTTGGACCAAACAGCCATTTTTTGGAGTCACTGAGTTGTATAACAATAATTCAATTGTTTTGCAAACAACTGCTTTCTGCTGGTGCGATTTATTCATCTTAGAAACATGTACCATAACATCGACAACATTTTACTGTTGCTATAGCAGTGTTTGATCAAAACAAAACACCTCTTCTGGGGAATTCCCTTTGCTATCGAAGCGAAATACATCAACCATATATATATAGCCAGAGGTCTGATTGGTTCTGTCCGAACCTGATGAGGATATTTACGCGGGTATGCCAAAACATTGATCAGAGAAAAAGAAGGCTTCGAGCTGGTGATTGCTTTGTACCAGGGCCGTGTTGAGTTCAGGTGAAAGGATCGAGCGCCCACCACAAGGTTTGTCTCATGTTTCTGCCTTTTGCTGCACTACGCTCACTTTCCACTTGAGTTTCTTCATCTCTAAAGCGCCAATCAGACACACACCCCCTTTCAGAGCGAGAGAATATCGATTTTAGAGGTGCCGCAGACCAAATTGGCAATATAAAGAAAATGATGGTGCAGGCTTTTTACTTCCGAATGATAAAGTTATATCTTTTTGTTTCCGTTCGTAATGTAAGACGGTAGTCGGGTGGTCGGGAGATAATTTTGTAATCTTGATCTTCGTAGAATGATGGCTTCGATATAGAAGTATTTCATGAAAGACTGCCACTAATTCGCCTAAACACCGAAACACATCATGTTCTACTGATTTATCTGTGATATGCAACCGAGAAGCTCATATTAGTTATGATTTTGTTTTATTGTGCTTTAAGAGCGAGACAGTTACCCATCAAATTCGACGGATCCGATCGAACTAATGTTATTCAACAAATTGACCACAATTTTCCGTTGTCTCTAACCTTACTTATCATAGAAACGATGTCTACAATGTTTAAAACGAAAGTGAAACCACGAGGCGCAAGCGAGTGGTTTCACTGCAGAGTTGTTTCCAGAGTATTTTTTCTCTTTCTACTTCTCTTCTAGCGCCAATTAGACACAAACCCCCTTTCCTTTGCATTTCTTCCGAAAATCAGCCTTTTCGTCACTTTTGGACGTTGGCATAGGCAAAAATATTTTCCTTCGTTCTCGCCAATATGCAAACGAAGAGGCTTTTGAAAACGTATTAGTGTGGTTAGGAAGAAAAGTCATTAAATTATCACGTGAAGGTAAATTAATTCGGGAGTAATTTAAGCATGTGAAAAATAACGATTAGATCAGACGTTCGTGTCATTTTTGGACCTGTTTATACGTCGTAATGGAAACTCTATTAATTAAAAGCGCACGTTTTGTTGAAAGGGCATTTTGTCCGTAGAACTTGACAGTTGCGATGCACATGTAAATGAGTGAAAGGCCTTCAATCAATTTAATCTCAATCTCTAGAGGGAAATAAGAACATTCATCAAATTATTATCTACTTATTTTTTTTGTTATTGTAAAATGGAATATTTGTATTGCGATCTATTTATATCCTGCCTCCGCTATGGACCAAACAGCCATTTTTTTCAGTCATTGAGCTGTATAACAATAATTCAACTGTTTTTGCAAACAAAGGTATGTTATATTCAGCGCTACTTTACCACCTCAATTCTTTTAAAATTGGGTACGGTTTTTCAGCTTTGAAATATTTCTTGCATTCTGTTTATCAAAGAGCTGCTTCCTTTTGGAAGGCCATCACTTTTTTTAATCGAGAGGTTCGGGAAATAATTTTGTAAGCTTGATCTTCGTAGACTGATAGCTTTGATATACAAAATTTTGTTATGGAAGACTGCCACTTATTTGCCTAAACACCGAAACACAAAATGTTCTACAGATTTATCTATGTATAATAATAAGTTCAAGAAATTTCCATTTGAGAATCCTGGAATAATATGTCCCACTACTTATAAAGTGACTTTTTGGATCGATCTACACGAGGTCTTATTTCCGAGCTAAATCTCTTTGATGAGGCAGCCGGCATAAGCCAATAATAAAGTAAATAGTTTCGTAAACAACATGTGCACGAGTGACTGTTCCCTGAAAGATATCTGATAGGTTTCATTTACATAAATCGTTGTGTTCTTGTAGCTTATATTGCGATCCGTTTGAGTGAAAGACCTCGAATCAGAAAATTCGAAATCGGCGGAGGAAATAAGATTGCTCACTACATTTTTTATCTACCACATTTTTCTCGTAAATGGAATAACAGTTTTATTATTATGGATAACATAATCTGTGTGGCGATTTCAACAGGTTTTAGATTTCAACATCAACTGTTCATATCATTTTTTCTAAGAACGAAAGACGTAAATGAAATCCAGAATTTTGAAGATAGAAATTGAATGTTTTGCTACCCTACCTAAAACAGTGATATGTTCCTGAATTAAGAAAGGGAAAGGGGTTGTTTTTTAATATTTTTTCAGAATAATATGTTACGAGGTGTTTCTTATTTCAATTTGATGAGGCATACGTTCGTAGGAATAATTAAATGGTACCAGAGCTAATTTCTTTCGAAGAAACCTTCACTTAATTCTTTAAGAAAGGGGAGGTTTTTATTGAGAAATGCTCATAGGGATAATAGAATGGTACCAGTGCTAATTCCTTCAAAGACATTCTCTCTTAAAAAACTGATAATCGATAACCGGGAGATGTACGATTAAGAAATTTCCAAACAGTGTTTGGGAGTCTTATTTAAAAAGTTTCCCATTAATTATATGTATACAAGAGATCATATTCTATTGTGTATAACGTGACTTCTTGGATATACATGAAAAGGTCCAATTTTCGGGGTAAATCCCTTTGAAAAAGCAGCTGGAATAAGTCAATGAAAAAGCAAATAGTTTTGTAAAAAAAAATGTGCACGAGGGACTCATTTACATAATCATTGTAATCTTGAAAAGGTCAGGATGTGATCAAAACAAACTCACATTCATTACAGAGAAAGCCCTTGTCTTTACGAATTGTGATATATATGAACCAATCAAATGGTTGATTTGCGAAATCCTGTAGTTCAGAGAAATATATCTACCATAAGTTCTCAAAAAAGAGTGAATATAGATGACAAGCAGATCTGCGTTACAGAGATTGTTTGAGAATTGTTGTTACTCATTTTATTATCTTATGGAAGGAGAAACTTATTTTCTCTTAGATTTAGAAGGGAAAAGCTCCTAGGTAAGGGGAAATCTTTCAAAAAACAAGCGTAGTAAGTTAATAACACGCTACACGCTGTGCAACCATCATTTCCATAAGGGACTTTTTCCTAAATGTCTGCCTTCATTTACATTCAAGTGGCATTTGTGTTTATGCGGGGAAAGTCATGCCATGATAAAAAAACAAACAAACAAACAAAAAAACACTCCGATCTTACCACACTACGTCAGTTACTGACTAACATCAAAGACAGAGACGAACCGAGGAGCAGACAAGGAGCAGTATATAAGATCAATTGCTCCGACTGCCACGCCTCCTACATCGGTGAGACTGGCAGAAACCTCACAACTAGACTGACTGAACACAAACGAGCGACGAGGAAAGCCGATGTCAACAATCACATTGCTGAACATCACCGACTTACGAACCGCACTATTAACTAGGACTCTGCCCAATGCTAACCTACAGCACCTACTACTTTCAACGACTGACCCTGGAAAGCTGGTTTACTAACTTGGAACAGACTCCACTCAACAGGTGCCAACCACTACCGGCACCATACAAACGACTCATCCACGACATTAACATTACAAACGTACCGAACAGAACGACCTAACTTCACAAACGGATCCAAACCGACCAATCACGACGACCTTCGCCACTTGAGTCTTACAGACAATAACATCACGGCAAAACTGATCAATCAGTGTACACAAACTGGACTAAGTACATTCGACTGACAACAACCTTTCACTTGCCTCTGATGATGACTTCTGCTCAGATTGTCGAAACGTCAGTCACCACTACCGACAAAAGTCCTTCTCAGGACTACACTCAACCGGACGATAAAATTACACTATCACATATTTTCTCTTTCTTAATTCAGAGTGAACTCTAGAAAGTAAGGAAGTTGTTTAATCTCAATTCCAGCAGGCCGGCTTTTAAGGAGTGAAACACTTGAGGCCACTCATAATAAGACACACCAGAATATTTGAAAACAAGTTGTAGGCGTGGGTATTAGACTTAACTCGATTGAAAGGTCAATGCTTAAATAACACAACACAATGGATTGAAACAGGAATTATCTTCAGAGATTTTAGACCTCACGTATCCTATAAAAGCTATTTCTTTCCTTCCGTTCATTTTTTCTGAGAAAACAGTAATTGCCCGCGATAACGGGAGATGTACGTTCAAGGAATCATTTGAGAATTGTTGAATTTTTGACTGGCCATTTCTGAGCATGCATCGAACACAAATCCACGAAAGCTTTTCTTTTTTTTTTTTCCTTTTTGTGGGTAGATCCTTGTAAAACAGCACCAGAAATAAGCCAATAAAGGTCAAAACGCTCTGCAAACATCATGCGGACGAAGAAAATTTTCCAGATGGCTTGACAAGCCTTCGTTGTTCGGGAAAAGGAGTCAAGGCAATTATCTTTCTACAGGGACAGCCCCTTTTTTTAATAAAACCTGTGATAAGCAAACCCATCAAATGATTTTTCGTCAGTGTAGCACTCTTTAGCGAGGATAATTCTAAGTAAATGAATTTTGTTAGCTGAATTACAATTTTATACCTTCTTGAGCGGCACGGTTTGTTCGAAGAAATGTTTTTTCACTAGGCAAGTTGACGCACCCAACTAATTTTCTGTGTAGCTGTATCTACACAATTTTGTCATTCCCAGTTTTCCTTAATGTAACAATTTTGATTCCCTTTGCCTGACCTTACTCTGCAGGAATACGAATCGTGCAACTAAGAATGGGGGAATTCCTCAGTGAGTTGGCCAATGTTGTCATTGACCTGAGCGTCGATCAGTCACACTCGGACATGAAAGACGCCGAAAAGTTAAACGATAATGCAGAAGTTATGTTTCGCAAAGTAAAGGAAGCAGTCCAAAGTCTCCGTGCAGCGGCTGATAAACTTGACGAAGCGTGGAGTGATGGCAAGATAACTCGTATAGGTGGAACTTCCGTTGGTGTAGTGGGAGGAGTCCTCACCATCATCGGAGGAGTTGCAACGATTATGACGCTAGGGGCTGCTACACCCTTGTTAGTTACAGGAATAAGCTTTGGCGTCATCGGAGCTGGTACAAACATAGCGGGAAATATTAAAGAGTCACTCATCAACTAGAGAATGTTAATGGGACCATCAACGAGTTGTTGGATCACAAAGATATACCCAGACTGCGCAACATTTGCAAGCTGGCTGAGGCTAATAATTGGGGCAAGCCAGTGTGCAAGCTCTTCTGTATGATTTTGCTTGCCGCCGAAGAGGCTTATAAAGAAAGCTTGGCCTTTGCAGGACCGGCAGCCAAATTCGTTGCCTCAGAAGCTGGTAACGCGGGTATAAAAGCGACTGGGATAGCTGGTGCAAAGTCTGCTGGCAACGCTGGTGCAAAGTCTGCTGGCAACGCTGGTGCAAAGTCTGCTGGCAACGCTGGTGCAAAGTCTGCTGGCAACGCTGGTGCAAAGTCTGCTGGCAACGCTGGTGCAAAGTCTGCTGGCAACGCTGGTGCAAAGTCTGCTGGCAAGGCTGGTGCAAAGTCTGCTGGCAAGGCTAGTGCAAAAGCAGCTGGGAAGGCTGCTGCAAAAGCAGCTGGGAAGGCAAGTGCAGGAGCCGCCGATGATGTCTTACAAGCTGGAATCAAAGCAGGAGGCAAACTTGCTGGTGGCTTGATCATTGGAATCAGCACTGTATTTCTGACATGGGATATTATCAATCTTGGCTTCACTATCAGAGATCTCGTGGAAAAGAAAGGATCAGACGCCGCCAAAGAATTGAAGCAGAAAGCGGAGATTCTTGAGAATATTATGAAGAAATATGAGGAAGAAGGATTGATCTAAATTGGGTCAATGGACCATGAAAACGTAGCCATGTAGAACAAGCACAATTGACATGAACACTGAACCTTAAAAAAAACTTCCTCTAGCTTCTTTTTTAAACTTTTGTGGAAAACTTTAGTACCTTCTGCGCAATAAAGTAAAGGTTTGTTTGATCGAGGCACCGATAGAAATATTATTCGTATATTCCTAAGCACAGTCCAATTGTTGAACCTGTTAAAAGACAAAATAAACATCGAGCAAGAATTTTCATTATAAGTGTTTTTTGACGTAATTAAACTTTGAAATTGAATGGAAATAATATATTGCCATTTGCCATTCAGTAAAAATGATAATAAACCAGTTGATCATTTCTTATTCCTTTTGGCGGTCTATCTTACAGGTATAATTTAGCACGCTCGACACCTTTTCTTCTTTGAGGTGACTTATGGTGTAGACATGTAGTACTCATCCTCTGCACTGAATCTATAATCAGGTAATTTACACGAATAGCACGTAGCTCTTTTTGGGGGGGGGTACCTTGGGTACGCCCTTGCCTCTCCGAATTTTCTCTTTATTCTGCTGTTATGCAACAGTCTTCAAGGACTATTTTCTCTTTAGATATATTTTTAAGTATAATTTTAATTCTGTTAGTAAGTTTATTATAATTTTTCTATCGTCAATATTGTTTTCTTTTTTCCCGAACGTAACCGTAAGACAAAGAAATTTAAGGTAGAAAGTCATTTTGTAAAGCGTAAACATCGCGAAGGTACCTACTTAATATGCAAACTCCGCTTTTCGTAGCTTAGCGTGATTCACTAGTTAAGTGTAAAAGCATGACGAAGGTTAGAGATTGACAGCTCAGTAAGCGTCACTTTTATAAGCGGTGACCACCACTTTCCTTGAGAGTTTAGAGCTAGTCCCGAGGTAATAAGTTGTATGTAAGAGGGAGAAGAATAAAGAAACCTTCAACTGGTTCAAGATAGTTAGAAAAAACATCACAAACCATACTATTTACCTCGAATTTCTCCGAGATTACAGCTGTTGAAGAAAGTATCAGTCAATCGAAATCGCCGTGAAATTCGGAAGGAACCTCTATTCCGTAGATGAAATGTAGCAAACGCACAGAGGAACCTGGGAAATGACTTAAAATGGTTTGAAATTGAACCTTTTTTTTCAAACGGTTGTAGTGACGAGAATATCCTAGATACAATTTGTTTAAATCACTGCAGTAAGCCTCAAGGTTCGATCGACCCTTAATATAGATATATAGATATATGCACTCGCACGTCCAAGTAACAGAAAGTGTCAATATCTTCGGGAATCAAGCAGTAATCGAAAAGGTCACGACGTCAATAAGCTTCAGTCAGAAAAAACTATTAAATTGGTTGTGTCACAGTTTTCTTTTAAAACTCCACGCTGTTATGCCGGTGTAATCATGCATGATTTGGCTATAGTGGTACCGGTCACACAACTCCTCGATAATTATTTTACTATAAGGGCGTCACGCGTCACGGCAAACCTCTTTGTTTTGTTACCTCCTCGGGTGGTATAGAGACTCATACCGATGATATATTCGTATTATGTCCTTGCTTTGATAATCAGCCAATTTCAAGCACACTCCAGAATTTAAGTGTTGAGTAAGATATAGTCATGAGCAAAGATGTTTTTGCGTCATGTCACGGGCATAGGTCGGAAAAAAATTAAAGATTTCGTATTCCGCACACCGATGCGCTATCACTAAGCTACATTGACTATACGGTAAGCTAAGCCATTGTTTTTTTCCGAGTATATTATTAATTCGACATTTGCACTCGAAACACATTTGAGTTCTCTCCTTCTGTGATTTCTTGCTTCTAACCACTAGCGCATTAATTCCAGTTCTTGCCGTGACACTACAGAAGACAATAGAATTAAGATTGCCATTTCAGGATTGCGCGTGATTGACAACAAAGCTTTTCCTTGCAGAAATATCTGAATAGGTCTTGAATACCTCTAGGAAAAGTTTTCAGTTCCACGAACTGATATCCAAATTTTTATTTTTTTCCTAGAAGAACTTTGAAGGTTGCATTCAAAAAGCTGTTCGTAGAAAAGTCGGGGCATGATACTTATATCGATCAAAACAAACTATTGAGTGTTTACTGGGAAAGCCCCTTTTCGATGAATTCTACGATAAGGAACCAATCAAATGGTTTGTCTCTATAACACTATCGTATTCAGAAATCTAATTAAATGACCGCAATGTACGGAGTAAATGACCATTACAGTGGTACCTTCTCTAACGACGTTTACTCTCATACGAAGAAACTGTGGCATAGCCAAATCTCTAGGTTAGTAATATGTTTCTTCATTTTTTATAGCTAAATTAGCTCTTCAAATTTACGGCATTTTAACGTCTAATCCTCTGCTCCGAGTAACGCGCGATCCAAAAATCTGATCTACTTACATTCAGTTGGTGAGTTCGGTTGTTTAAATAATATTGTCGTTATTCGACGCTAGTTTACCACCTTCCTTCGATACCTTCATGTCTGATCAATCTTCTAAATCTGAACTGTTTTTTTTTTTTTTTTTTTTTAACTGAGAAAAGTGTCCTGTGATCTCCATGTAATAATCATTCGATCATCGACTCTCATTGATAACTTTTTCGGAACTGATCTATTATCGTCATGAAATAACTGTCGGTCTTACCCTTATAGAGATCAGTTCGAAAAATGTTTCTAAACTAGTTCCCAACCATCCAAGTTAGCACAGTGTTGCACCACGAATGGATATTTCTCTGTGGTTCCGCAGAGAAAATTCATTTTGTGACTGAATTGTGTCTGTGAAAACTGTAGATATTGTTTATCGGCTGATATAATTTTAAAAAATGTTTTGAGAATTTTTGACACTTGATTGTTCCTTCAATTACGGAGTTACTTGCATGCATCCAATGTGAACCAGCAATAGCCAACGATGAATAATTTTTTTCCGAAATCAAATAGGAGATACTTCGTTTTCAGGGAAAACGACATACACACGAGGGACTCTTTCTTAGAAGAAATCTTATATGTTTCATTTACAACGCCGTCGTATTCTTGAAAAGGTCAGGGCACGATGAGGACAAACGCTTTATTAACTGCACAAATTAAAGGGAAAGCTGTGTTTCTACCGTGACAGGGTAGGGAGCAACCATTAGAGTTACTTACTCCTTTGCGAAGTTTAATGCTAAACTTAAGAACAATGTGCAAATCTAAATGGAAATAATGAAAATAATAAATAGCAAAAGAGACTGCAAACAAGAAATTTCATCAGAAGTATCAAAGGTCTTTTGAAGTTTTCCTTCCATTTTCCGAAAACTAGCATGATTTTTGTAACGTGGATTTCTCAGAAAGAGCTTTGAGCAAAATACTTGTATTTCACATCAAACGCATTAGGTTTAAGTGTTCTTTCAAATTTATTTTGCAAAGGAAGACTGTGAAAGATTAACAGTTTCTTTTAGCATTACATCTGATGGTTATATCAGTAAATGACTTCCCGTAACCGTGAGTTTCAACCGCTTCTTTTGGCATCCACGGCTTTTAAATGGTGATAAATAATTTGAAATTGCACTAGATAATTTCACGGGCTCGATAGATAAAAGCAATTACTTTGCTTTTGTATGAGGGAGGACTAGCTAAGCTTCAAGATCAGAGATCTCGAGGAAAACAAAGGAATAGACGCCGCCAAATATCTTCGACGAAAAGCAGGAGCTAAAGAATATTATTAAGAAATTAGAGAATGAAGGATCCATCCAAATTGATTCAATGAATAAAAAAACTTAGCAATGAAGGGCAACCATGAAAGATAAGCTTCGAAAAGTTGAACATGCTATAGCTTTGCTTTTTATTTACCACGGATGATATCAGTGTGGAAATTTCCAATAGCCTTGCACAGTGAGATAGAAACCTGCTAAAGCCAAAGACAAAGATATCTTATCGTTCTTCAGAGTCCAATCTTTGAGCCGTACGTTCTGCAGCTAATGTTGTATTTTAATCCTTTAGAATAAAAAGTTTGCATTGACATAAGTTTTCAGGTCATTTTTATGTTTGACACGGGGATACTGGCGATGCATAAAATTACAACTGATTAGGAAAAATATATCGCCGTCAGTAAAGTTTAAGAGGGATTTCTGTTTCCATCATAATCTCAGCTAAATTCAGTAATTTAGGAATACAAATAGAAGAGGCTAGAAAATGATCCACTCTTCCAAATGTTGGGAAAATTAAGTGAAAACAAATTTTTGTCGAGAGCAAAACGTTGCTACTCGTTAATTACAACACAAAGCAATTGTAAGATACCAAACAAAGCTTACAAACATTAACAAAAACGCGCAACAACAAGGACGATAACAGCATGCTAATGCCTTACATATTTGCCGTGTGAGAGTGCTGTTCAGAAAATTGTCTTTGATAACGCAACAGCAAGGAAAATGACAGCATACTTACCATATGGGAGTTCTGTTCGGAAATTATCTTTGATAATATTTCACTTAGACAGACTTTAGGAGTTTAATTTTCTTTATGTGTTTCCACGGGGAGACTGATCCATAGATGGGCGCCATTATAACTAAACCTACGCTTTACGTGGTCAGTTCTTGGTATGGGAAGGGATATTATAAAATTAATTTTGCCTTTGTGGTTATCGTAACTCAAAGTTCCCGGAATTTTAAATACCTTACACTTTAGGTAGCCAGTTCTTGGTACAGGAAGGGACCATATGAAATTTTGCCTTTGTGTCAAAGACATCGTAACTCGAAAATATCTGCGTTTTAACTAAAACTACGCTGTAGTCAGTTCTTGATATGGGAAGGAACAGCATGAAATTTTAACTTTGTGTCAAGGACATCGTAACTCGAAATTCCCGGAATTTTAACTAAAACTGCGCTTTAAATAGTCAGTTCTTGGTATTGAAAGGGGAGATGAAATTTTGCCTTTGTGTTGTGAACATTGTAACTCAGTGTTCCCGGAATTTTAACTAGAACTAAGCTTTACGTTGTCAGTTCTTGACATGGAAAGGGACAACATGAAATTTTGCATTTTTGTCATAGACATCGTAACTCGAAAATCCCGGCATTTTGACTTAAGCTAAACTTTAGGTAGTCAGTTCTTCGTTTGGGAATGGATAACATGAAACATGTTTAGCCTTTATGTCGAAGACATCGTAACTCCCAATTCCCGGAATTTTAACTTAAACTAAGCTCTAGGTAGTCAATTCTTGGTATTGGATGGGGCAATGTGAAATTTTGCCTTTGTGTTGTAGACATTGTGACTAGAAATTCTCGGCATTTTAACTAAAAATTACGCTTTAGGTAGTCAATTCTTGATTTGGGAAGGGAAGTTATGAAGTTTTGCCTTTGTGGACATCGTAACTCGAAATTCCCGGAACGTTAACTAAAACTGCGCTTTAGGTAGTTACTCTTGGTATTGGAAGGGGAGATGAAATTTTGCCTTTGTGTTTTGAACATTGTAATTCGGTGTTCCCGGAATTTTAACTAGAACTAAGCTTTGGGTGGTCAATTCTTGGTATCGGAAGGGACAATATGAAATTTTGCCTTTGTGTTGTGGACATTGTAACTCGAATATCTCGACATTTTAACTAAAATTACGCTTTACTAGGTGGTCAGTTCTTGATATGGTGAGGGAAATTATGAAATTTTGCCTTTGTGGACATCGTCAATCGAAATTCCCGGAACGTTAACTAAAACGGCGCTCTAGGTAGTCAAGTCTTGGTATTGGGAGGGACGATACGAAATTTTTGCCTTTGTGTCGTGGACATTGTAACTCAGAGATCCCGCAATTGTAACTAAAACTAAGCTTTAGGTAGTCAGTTCTTGGTATGGGAAGGAACAACATGAAATTATGCTTTTGTGTTGAAGATATCTTTTTGTATATCAGTGGCTTGTGCATGGAAATTAATGGCCTGTCTCGCTTAAGTGCATACAACGAAACATGACGAGGCTGTTTTACAAATCTCATGCACTTAGGCCTCCTTTCACGAGAGTTTTCCACCGATGTCAATCTTTCTCCAGTTGGTTTGGTTCATTTAGATGTCATCTACATTATTGTTTTAAAGATTGTAATTTTTTCCTTGAGGCAATCGCCAGAAACTCTGTTTTGGCGGTACAGATACCTAACCTTTTAGCTTTAAGATTAAGATCAACATGCTTCCATTTATTATTGACTTGAGTCTCAGGATAAGCTAGTTAGAGCCAGTAACATTAGTGTGGTTGGCATTCATTCGGTGGTGAGAGCTCATATTTTAGCAATTTAGTGGTTCATTTAGGCGGATCAGGGAGAAAGGGGGCCGGTTAAAATTATTCACTTTTGGGGAACAGTTTAGGCGGCCCAAGGTAGAAAGGAGGTTGTTTACATTGCATCTTTGAACACGATTCCAGATCATCTTGCTCAAGGCAGGAACAACATATACATTTGTTTGAGCGGTTCCCCTCTAAACGAACTTCTTAAGGATGATACTCAATAGTTCCCCCAAAGTTTTTTTTTTTTTTAATTGACGGGGGGCGCTGTGAAACATCCTGTAGAATTTCTTAGAAGGAGAGCAGATTAGGAGCAATGGACAAAAAATCGTTTTCTGAGGGCGTAATCAAGAAATTTTTCCGATATTTACAAAACTGGTAAAGCTAAGTTTTAGTCTGGTCTAAAATAGGATTGCAAAATGCTTACGAATACTCAAGCGGGTCTAGTGTTGTAGTCGCAAATCCACAATTTATTCAAAAACTCTAACAATCGAGATCAGGTCAGACCACATACACTTCTTAACCTTTGCACGATTCGCTAAATGGAAAATATACGAGCGAATAAGTAAATCTTGGAATTTCCAACACTGAACTGTCTCTTCATCCGACTAAAGAACTCACAATATGTAGGAGCTTTTGTAAATCCGCAGTCAAACTAATGGAAACAACTACAAACATGGCAACTCATTCTCTTCGTGTTCGCTCTAAGACCGCTGTGCCTTTTGGGAGGCACATGCTTCCCAACACTAGAATAAGAAATCGTCTAACAAATGAAAATATTAAATAAAAATGGTAACAACAAGTGTATGTGTAACAACAATGGTAACAACAAGTGCCCCCTCCCTTAGAAAATTAGCAGCGAAACATTTCAAAGGGGAAATGGTTAATAATAGGCGCTGAAACAAACAGAGATGAAGCCTTGACCTTATGAGTATCACGTGCACAGAAGCCTTCTTTATTCGTATAACCAGGTCTGAAATACCACAATCAAGACTTTGGCAGAATCATAGCATAGGGTGGTATCGAGCAAACCCCAGCCTTTTTGGTGCAAAGCTTATCGACACTCGGCAAAAATCTATGAACGACAAACATTACACAAAAGAGACTTTGGACTTTCACATTCAGCCTGCTAAAGCTGCTTTTTATTGGTTGGCCTTTTTCCAGAGTTATCCAGGAATTTCACTGTTCGTATTTCCACGAATTGAAACTAAAAATGCGAACCAATCAAATAAGCTTGTCTGTGATTAAACAGTATACTTTACAGAAATCTGGTTGGTTCTGCAGAGGAGGCTCAGTGACACGTATGCAGAGGAGGCTTAGTGACACGTATGCAGAGGAGGCTTAGTTACATGTAAGCAATTTGATTTCACTGCATTCGTGGATCAGAGTTGCGGAGTTTTCCACCAAGCGGTTAACGAACTTGCAGGAAACAGGTAAGGTGAAGCGGACCCGATAAATAACAAGGTTTTAATTTGTTTTTACTGAAGTTAGATTTCTAAGTCAGCCGATACTGTCGAAGCTTAATCTGTCATTAGATCGGAGTATATTCGCGAGAAGATAAATGGCAAACTTTTCCTTCTCGAACTCGCCGGAAATTGACGGATCTTGGTCAACTTCGTCCGACTCATTTTTTAATTCAAATAGTTTCTACTCTTCCCAAATTCATTATCATTACGGATTTCATTGCAGTCATAGATCAGTGTTGCGGTAACTCGGACTGAGTTAAGCAGGATCTTTCGCATCACAAGGTAAGCCTTGATTTTGTGCCCTTTTTTTCATTCTGTTAGTAATACTGAACAGGCTTAATTCATAATCGTATCGAAAGAGAAATATGTACATAGAAGAAGACCATATAAAGAGAGGTAACCGACAAAGGTACTTCCGTCTAAACTCAGCGATTGGTGAATGCAAGAGAAGTTTAATCTAATCCTCCGAGTAAAGGGTTTATCTCGGTGGAATGTGACGAGCTTGTTTACTTGTGGAATAGTTTTATCTTTTCTACATCGAAAGTTGTTTTTACAGGAATTCAAATATTGAAAATAATAGTTGGTAAATCTTGGTCAACATTGTCTAATTCATTTTTCAAGTAGCTATATATTGTGCTTTTTCCTGTCGAATTCATTTCACTAACTTATTTTATTGCAGTCATCCGCGGATCACTGTTGCGGTAACTCTTAAGCTGACGGCATCGTAAACAGTTGACTTCGGTAGAACAGTATCTTATACTTCAAAAGGTTAGTCTTTCAATCTTTTACTCATAGCTTTTTAATTCTGGTAGTAAAACTGAATTCGAGCATGCTGTGCTAAATCTATTTTCACATCAAAATAGACACTGTTCATCGAAAGTATGCAAAGCGAGTGAACTGACAAAAGTATTTAAATTGCATCTCAGTAAATCTTGGCGATTGGTGAATACGGAAACATTCAGATCTATCCTCAGGAAAATGGTTTGATCTCAGCGAAATGTGACGAACTCATTTGCTTGCTGAATAGATTTTACCTTTTTCTATCGAATAATGTGTTGACAGGAATCCAAATATTGAAAGGAATTGAAAAACATCTAAGAGAAATTTCTCGATTATATACTTCCATGTAAACAACGGTAAATTATTCATCGCAGTAACTGTTTATAAAATAATTCCCCAAAATATTGTGCCACTATGGCCATTACTCGTTTCTTAGAACTGTCTTAGTAATTAACTTTTCAAACATTTTGCTAATGATGATAGTTGTATGACAACAAGCCATGATCATCTCACACCTGAGCTGCAATTTTAGCACGGGATTCGAACTCTTGCTTTCCACTGAAATACTAATTGAGCACTATTATCATCTGAGCTGAAAATTTTAAATTTCAAAATTTTGACAAGCTTGCCCCTCGTAACATACCGCATGCAGCAAGAAATTGTTTGTTTCTAAATTTTGAGATATCTCAGGGGTTTGGAAAGCATTTCAATTTTGATATGTGTTTATTCGGAGGTTTGACATAATTTATTTAAAAACACTCGTCAAAAGCACTATTTTTGAGTCCAGGCCATACCACTAAAAACTCCGCTTGATATATTCGAATAATAAGGTATTTGAAATCGTTAAAATATAAAAATGTCTAGCACCTGTGATGTTTTGAATGGATTTCAAAACAAGATGCAAACGATTAACAACGATTTAATAAACAGTTGTAAGAAGACGTGTTACAGCATCGGTGGACGCCATGGTCATTCTGCTACATATATCCCATAGTTCCTAGCGAACATCCGGTATCGATAACTTCCGGTTTACATGAACATTACAGCACCCATTAAATTTCTTCGCCGCAGTAACTTTCAGATTGTAGTGTGTTCTCACGTAGATTGCGTGAGTGAGTCATTGGTCACGGTGTCTTTCAGAGTGTGCTGTTATCGCCGGTTACGCTATATAAAATACCGTAGTTTGGTTATGAAATGTTGATTAGATTTTAATGGCTCAAGCTCTCTAAACTAAAATATAAAACAACAGAATTAAATTTTTTAAAAAGCGTTTACCATTAAAACGTTGAACACTATGATATTTAATCTGTAGTTGTTCACCTCTTTCGTCGCGAGACAAGGATTTGCCGGATTTTAGCCGTTTAATCAAAATGTTAAGAGTGTCAATGACTGATCAATCAGTGTGTTCTAAGAGCTCTGTCCCGCTATCTTTCAACCTAAAATGGTTAAAATCTAAGATTTATGAAATTACTAATGTAAGGTAGTCAGAGTTTGCTCAGCATACTGATTTGCATAATTCGGCTGCCCGCTAGCAAATTCACCAAACGTTTGAAGTCACCACGGTAAAGGAAATTAATAAGTGCCAGATATTTTTTATTTTTATGCTTTCAAACATCTTACTAGAAAATATCAAACGGAGTTTTCAATGGTATGGTCTGGACTTAAGAAATATCACCCAAGAAAAAAGAGTACTTTTGACGAATGTTTTTAAATAAATTATGGCGTACCCGTGAGTTAACACATATCAGAATTACAAAATGTTTTCCAAACCCCTGAATTTTCACACAATTTAGGGATAAAAACCATTTCTTGCTGCATGCGGTGAGGTTGTCAATTTTGCAATTTTCCATTTTCCATGGTGGAGGTCAAAATTGGGCTTTATGCAGCTTGATTATTGTGAGCTCTAAAATTTCTATTTTAACTATTCCCAGAAACCAATGTGGTTTTACTTCCTCACTACCAAAGATAGTTTGATGGGCAAAGTTTGAGGCAAAACTTTGTTCCGATGCGAAATGCCCGGGACAGCTCTTACAGAAATCGCCACTTAAATAGGCTAATGCCGCGCGGAGATTGAAACTATTGAAAGCGCTGAAAGACGTTGTAATACTCACCAAGAAGCCCTTTCCCTAAGTAGAGGGGGAGGTCAATATACTCTAATCTACAAACGAAAATGATAGTCTTCTCCTTTGGACGTCTTAGAAGTACATTTCCAACCTCAAGGTAAAAATTCAAAGACAAGCCACCAAAAATGAGGAGGGGGATAGATACTATTAACGTTTAAGGCTAATTTTTTAAAACACCATTTGCAAGGACAGAAGAGATTTGCTCTTCCTTCCCCTGGCAATAATTTGAACAAAAATGTGTCCATTCAGTAACGCACAGAAATGGCTTGCGATATTAACAATGAACGACTAGGTCATCTTTCCCTCACAGCGTGTAAACTAAAAGTCTGAATATTTAATTGTAGAGAGAACGCCTGAGAATGGAGCTTGAGCTAGAGAAAATCATTAGCAAGTTCAACCTTTTGCCCGAAGATGAAAAGCAGCAAGATAGGAGAGATTTAAAAGAGCTTCAAGAGAAAATAGAGAGGATGAATTCCAACGCGAAAGAGACTGCTGAGAGTCTTCGTACAGCGGCTAAGAAACTAGACAACGTGTGGAGGGACTGCAAGACAGCACATGCTGTTGGAACCAGCTTTGGAATAGTGGGAGGCCTTCTTTCAATCGGTGGAGGAATTGCAACATTGATGACAGCAGGGACTGCTACTCCCTTGTTAGTAGCGGGATTGTCTCTTGGAGGCGCGGGAGCTACTACAAACATAGGGGCAGCCGCCGTCGAGTCTCATATAAACTCAGCTGAAATCAAAAAGGCAGAAAAACAATTGGCGAAGACTAGGGAAAGTATAAACGAGGTAAACAGGTTTGTCCAGGAGGTTTTGATTGCGAAAGAAAGAGCAAGGCTCATATATATTTATTACCTTGCCGAAACCCAGCAGTTGGGAGGTCCTGTGGTCTTAAAGATCCTTCGTGAGCTGGTGTTTTTCGTCGGAGGAACACCTACTAAAATGGTGATACAAGTAGCAGAAACTGCAATGGCCTGTGCACAGACAGTGACTCAGGCTAGTGCGAAAGCTGCAACCCAAGGAGGTGCTCAAGGAGCGGGAAAGGCAGCTGCGCAATCTGTTGACGATGTGGTACGAGCAACGGGTCAGGCTGGAGCACAAGCTGCTGATGACGTAGTCCAAGCAGGGGCTAAAGCGAGCACCAAGGCAGCCAGTAAGACAGTCGGTAAAGTCGTCATTGTGGTCAATGTTGCATTTGTGGTGTGGGATGCCATAGACCTTGGCTTCACCATCAGGGATCTCGTCGAAAACAAGGGATCTGAAGCTGCAAAAGTTCTGAGACAAAAGGCAGACAAACTCGAGAGTGCCATGAAGCAGTAAAAATCAGCAAAAAGAAAGAATTCGAAACAATTTTCAGTTATAAACATAACATTGATCTACGTTGGTGTGAACACTTTTCATGTGTTAGTTGCATCTTAGGAATGCATTAACGGCATTTAGCAAGTTTTCTTTTGTATGTGGCCTCTTTTCATTTTAAGAGAGATAAGAAAAGGCTGATTCAATTTTGTGTATTCAGTGAAAAGAAGCGTAATAAAATACTTGGATATTTTAAAGTGGGTAATTTCTGAGGCCTTTTGGGTTAACGCCTCCGTGTAAGGCAAAATTATTTAATGCTTTCCTTTCAGTGAGGAGAAAGACCATTTTCATATTCTATCTACGTTCCCAGTTTAGTGAGGGACAGCGGCTCAGCTTCAAAGAAATCTCCAAATACCCGAACGCAATCACCCTTATAAGGAACGTTTGGAACCGATTCTAAGATAATTGCAGTCCCTACTTTTTCAGTCTTATCTTTCTTATTGTAATGATGCGGAGTCCAAAGTCATTTTAAATTCTTTCACTTTGGTAAACAACGATTTGTTGATTATTGTGCGAGACAGCTCAACGGAGTTTTATGAAATGGTCAAAGTGGCAGGTATCTTGGCCACGATAGTCCTCACTATAATAGAGCCGACCACGTGGTCAGGACACGCCTGCTCGTATTCCATCCTTATCTTAATCATTTTTCTCTCGTTTGGCGTGGGTTTTTGGGGGCTCCACCTTCATGGAACATTTCCACCTTGTTTCCCCCTGTGATAGTCATTTGAGGCTCGCTGAGCTTGCACTTAGAAGAAGCCGGTGTTCTCCATGACTGCATATATTTAAAACTGATGAGTAGAACGAGATAAAGGTTTTGCCCATTTTGAAGGGTTATTTCTCTTAAAAGATTGGAACACCTGGAAATATTTCAAATCTTTACGTAAAGCTAAAAAGGTTGGCATGTCTCACCTAGGCATAAAATCGACTCCTGAATAACACAAAAATCTATGAGTTTTTCTATGAAATTAAAAAAACTTTCCTTCTATCCTCGAAGTCTTAAGGATTTCTTTTGGATCTCCAGATAGCGATTTTGCACTAATTTTAATACTGTAAGGAAAGTGCTTCTTAGGATTTTGAGTGTAAGATCTGCCTTCCCAGCTACCTCTCCCACAAACCTCCTCCCTCTCGGCCCTTCCTATCGAATCCTTAACCTCGCACACTCCCTATTCTTTTCACTTTCACTCTATTTACCTCCCGACCCCCGACCCCCACACGCCTTTTTTTTTCTCTTAAGTTAACAAAGATGAATGAGCGCCAAAGTTGATCAGGAAGAGTGATATAACAATACCGGTTCCTGCAATTTGCAGAGAGTCATTGAGCAATTTGCAGAGAGTCATTGATAAATTAAATATTGGGGGTCACCAAGCTCGGTTTTGAGCATAAGGCACATTGAGCTAAAATTAAGGCGCTATTAAGGGACTTCAGTGTTGCTGTGGTAATCTTAGATGGTAAAATGTCAATCAAAAAAGTGTGCAATAATTGAGAATTATTTTGCTTCCATTTTCAGAAAAACAAGTTAAAAATTGCGTCAATCTATTAAAGAATTGTTATTTAAAACGCCTAGAATGCTTAGTCACCTTAAGCTCCTAACATAATAATAGGTTTAAAAACAGTGTGCGTAGCTTTGAATTTCTCCGACGAAGGGGAAAGATGAGACAATGTTGATCAACAAATTATCATCACAAGCAAGAATTAATAATCTTATTAGCTGCTTGTGAGTAAACTTTGCTTCCTACTATAGAAACTATTGCAGTCATTGAATAGCAATAGAGATGTATGCCGAGGAATTGTGCTTGCTAAGGCAAATGACATGAAGTTAGAGTCATGTGTGGAGTTTAGGTCCTTTGTGGGGTGATTCTGGTTTTAAAAGGAACTTCGAAAGCAGCAGCAAAGGCTTCTGGAGGAGACGCTGGCAAGGCCGGTGCAAAAGCAGCCGGGATGGCTGGTGTAATAGCTGCCGGTAAGGTTGGCACGGAGGCAGCAGTTGAGACAGGTGCAGGATCTGCTGGCAAGGAAAGTGCAAAAGTAGCTGGGAAAGTTGGTGTAGAAGTCAAGTTTGATTATCAACCTTATTTACCGCGGTTCAAAAATGATTCTATGACTAATACTTTAACCCTGCTCTATGGGAGTAGCAGCGGTCTGTATTGAAGATTATTGACCTTGTACGTCCGTTTGTTTAAGCCTTTACAACCCAACATCAGTATGCATATTCTCCATACTGTTCTCTGTACATTTCTATGGTACTAACAACGAGAATTTGTTTAACAATCAAGAGCTTCTTTGGTTGGTGATCATTTCCTTTATTCTCATGACCTCAATGTTTGTTTTAGGGGTGATACTGATAGGGGAAAATAGTTACTAATCACTCCTAGGGGTGGAAGGGTTAACCATACTATTTATTTTTCCACATCTTCAATGACGGATTCAATCAGTTGAGGCAAAGAGGTGGAAATGAAATAATGGCGAAAGGAAAAACCTTGATGCGCAACGCATAAAGATTGCAAGATACCAAAAACCGGCTTACCTTTCAAACATCGAACTGAGGACACACGAAAAACGAAAAACAAAAACAAAAACAAAAAAACAAAGGTGAAGGTAGCCTAGTCCCTCGCCGGGCTTCACCTCCCCACTTCCCAACCCACATCCTAAGCCAATGTTCCAACTAGTTGTGTCACCATACGCGGAATATTTTCGGTTTCGTATGTTTATCACAGCTACAAAGAGCAAAAAAAAGAACACAGCCCAGTTCGTTTCACTTCAAGTCGAAGTCGTTTCGCTGAAAATCGAAAGTCGTTTCGCAACAAATCATGGGCCGCTAAGCAGGTCGCAATGGACTGACAGCGGGGTAACCTGGCCCAGGTTGTTCAAAGCTGGGTTAAAGTAATCCAGGGTTAGTGTGTAATTTGGTTTTAGGTCTGAAAACTTTAAGAGAAAATTCAGTTCAATTATTTTTTTACTTGCAGTTTGATCATTGGATGTTCTAAAAGAATAGTGAAAATTTTCCTAAAAAGACTTTTGAACAAAGAAATAGAGAAAGCTGGATTAAAATTCAACCCTGGGTTAGGGCCAATCGGCCTTTGAACAACTGGGCCCAGGTTGTTAACGTTGTGTAGAAGGCAAGGACCCTAAAAAAACGCCTAAGCAAACGGGAGAAAAAAAAGATCACGGATGGGGAAGGACTATGAGTAAGAGGGATAAGACAAACATGTCCTGACCACGTGGTAGGCAGAACGAAGCGGGTCACTTGATGATCTCTCTTGATGTAAAGGGGTAAGAATGGGGCCAAAGTCTCGTAAGTAAACTTTCCACGGCCAAGTTACAGTTACAATGTTGGATCTGGATCTTGGAAATTAGTTGGGAACTGCCCTTAGCCTGAATGCCATTTTGACCATTTATGGAATCCATTAAGCTGTCTCGCAGAATCGCCCAAGAATCTATGTCAGACAATGAAAAAGCTTTTTATAGGACTTTGCAGTCGGCATCATTGCAATGAGAGACACAAAACTGAATATTTTCAGTTATTACCTTAGAATTGTTCTTAAAGTTCCTTACAAGGGTCTTTGCGTTCAGTTATTAGGGTGTTAATTCAATGATTCTCAGCTGCAGTTCCACATGATCCTGCATGAGAACGCACATGAGAGGAAAATATACTCTTGTTCTACATCAAAAGGTAATCATAAAACAGATGCCCTTTAAACGTAAGCGTTTAACAAGTAAACAAGTATTTTATTACGTTCTTTTCCGCTGCCTACAACGAATTGAAACAGAACATCCTTAACCTTATTCTATGGAAATCAAAAGAGGTCACAGTCGTAAGATGCAATTTTCTCATAAACTAATGAAAAGGGCCGGTGAAAACAAAAGCTTTTCTTTGAAAATCTTAATATCAACGTAGCTTAATGTTTATTTATTGAATATCCGTTCGAAATCTCGCCTTTTCCCGAGTTTTACTACTTCATGGCACTCTCGAGTTTGTCTGCCTTTTGTCTCAGAACTTTTGCAGCTTCAGATCCCTTGTTTTCAACGAGATCCCTAATGGTGAAGCCAAGGTCTATGGCATCCCACACAACAAATGCAACATTGACCACAATGACGACTTTACCCACAGCTTCACCGACTGCCTCAGAACCCGCCCTTGCCCCTGCTTGGACTACGTCGTCAGCAGCTTGTACTCCAGCCTGACCCGTTGCTCGTACCACATCGTCAACAGATTGCGCAGCTGCCTTTCCCGCTCCTTGAGCACCTCCCTGGGTTGCAGCTTTCGCACTAGCCTGAGTCACTGTCTGTGCACAGGCCATTACAGTTTCTGCTACTTGTGCCACCATTTTAGTAGGTGTTCCTGCGGAGAAAAACACCAGCTCACGAAGGATCTTCAAGACCACAGGACCTCCAAACTTCAGGGTTTTGGCAAGGTAATAAATATAAATAAGCCTTGCTGTTTCTTTTGCCATCAAAATCTTCTTGACAATCCTGTTTACTTCGTTTATACTGTTCATAGTCTCACCCAATTGTTCTTCGGCCTTTTTTATTTCAGCCGAATTTATAAGAGCCTCGACGGCGGCTGCCCCTATGTTTGTAGTAGCTCCAGCGCCTCCAAGAGACAATCCTGCTACCAACAAGGGAGTAGCAATCCCAGCTGTCATAACTGTTGCAATTCCTCCTCCGATTGAAAGAAGGCCTCCCACTATTCCAACGCTGGTTCCAACGGCATGTGCTGTCTTGCAGTCCCACCACACGTTGTCTAGTTTCTTAGCCGCTGCACGAAGGCTCCTAATGGTCTCTCTTGCGTGGGAATTCATCCTCTCTGTTTTCTCTTGAAGCTCTTTTAAATCTCTTTTATCTTGTTGTTTTTCATCTTCGGGCAAAAGGTTGATCTTGTCAATGATTCCCTCTAGCTCACGGTCCATTCTTAGGCGTTCTCTCTACAATTTAACAGATGATCGTAACATTGAAGCAGTTATTCAGATAAATGCGATATAAGACAAATTTACTGTGAGGGAACGATGATAGATGACCCAGCCGTCAATTTGTTACATCGAAAACCGTTCACGTGCGTTTCTGAATGGGCATAGTTTTAGGCAAATCTAGGACAAATCTCTTCTGTTCATGCAAATCGTGGAAACTCTACACACTCCTTACCTCCCTTCATTCTCGGTGGCCTCTTTTGAATTTGGACCTTGAGCTTGGATATGTATTACTAATAAGACGTCTAAAGCAGAATAATTTTTTTCTCGGCTTTCAGAGTTTAAGAATCCTCCACCCCCCCCAAAAAAAAAAAAAAAAAAAAAAAACAAACAAATAAAATCAAAAAAAGCTTGTCTTTGTTTGGGGCGCAGTCGAAAACTGTTCTGTAATCATTCTAATTTACCTCTTCCATGTCAGAGAGATCGGGGGCTCCGTTTCTGTCCATTTTTGTCAGTGGCACTGATGCTCTTGACAGCACGTTTAGACCTACAAATAAAATTTAAAACAAATCTGACGACTGATTCTTATGAATTTGATAAATGGCCCTAATACTTTTGGATATCTGTCCTTGGACATTGTCTGTCCCTCGAAGTCTTCTCCCCGAAGACAGTTGGGTCAATGGAAAGAAATATCCGAATATATTTCCTCGCCGAACGGAGGTTAAAGTTTATTCATAATAGTACATGGTATTTACATTTAAAAACTGGTAATAGCATAAAGGTTCCACGCCATAGAATATTTTAAAACATAACCAGCAGAGGTCACAATGACAGTCACCATTGCTGTATAAAATTCTGGGAATATTTAATACAGTCACTAAATGCCCGGCAGCCGGGCACGGTCTCAAATAGACTAAATGCCCGGCATTCAAAACTTTTCACGCAATTTCCGCCGAAAGATTCTTTCACACTTCTTAAGAATATCAAATTTTTGTTGAGGAATGTCAAGCGATTCCAAAATCTATTTGGTTTCAGTGGAAAAATTCTCCGAGCTTGTGCGTACTATAATAACGCTCGGTTATCGACAACTTGCTATGCTTCTGATCAGACTGCCGGACGGTCTCAGATGGACTAAATACCCGGCAGTTAGAAATATTCACCAAAATGCCACTGAAAGGTTCCTTCAAACTTCTTAAGAGTATCAGATGTTTGCTAAGAAATGTCAAGCGATGCTAAAAGTTGCGTTAGTTTTTCAGTGATCGAGCTTGAACCACTTAAACATGTTATAAAGCTAGGGAGGTCAGGCTGGTTTCGTAGAATATATTGTCTTCGTGACAACTGTGGCGTGACAGAAAGGGTCAGTACATCAGAACGCCTTCAGGTTCGGTATGTGTTTGTTTCCATAGCAACTATTCAGAGATTATATAGAACTTTTTACCAGCGGAACATAGTTTTCCCTTCACCTACAACGCGTAGTCTAATGCAATTCATCAACAGCGAACAGTACCTGGGCATATTCGCGCAATATTTAGCGAAATGTCGCAAAACCGCTATAATGTAAACCATTTTTAGACAGAGCCTTGAAAAATGTTTCTCAGTTTACAAGTACTTCACCACATTAATACACCTCGAGTAGGTTGCGTCACACAAGGTAACGCAAAGTCTAAATCTTCTTGGCGTGGGATCGTATTACCGCGCCAAACAGAGATAATATGTTTGTAATTATGCAAAGTTCAGAGTTACAAATTAGAAGGCCAAGAAAGACAAAGGCCCAGAAAGACAAAGGCCAGGAAAGTAAAGGTATCTTGCCTGCAGCTTGGGATCCATTGTCAAAGCTGAAACTTGATGGCAGATAAACTTAAAATACATAAGGTTACATGTTCTGGCGTTTAATCACAAGTGCTGTTCTCTCAGCGGCTACGCTGCTCATATTTTATTCTGTATTTCGCCCCTTGGCAAATGATGAACAAGATTGCGAACAACTTTTTGTTTTATTACTCCCAACATTAATCGGGAATTACTCAAAACAGATAGACCTCGACTATTTAGATAAATTTCGCAATAAAAATCCAACTTACCTTTTCCAGAAAGCCCTATCTTCTTCATCATACTTTCTGTAACAAGACGACAGATCTATCCTGTGCTAGACTCTTTCTGACTCACGTGTTGTATTGTTTCCCGCCAGTTTTTACGGAACCTGAAGGTGTTTTGACGTAGCGGACCCTTCCTGTCTCGCCACAGTTGTCACGAAGACAACATATTTTACGAAACCAGCCTAACCCCCCCAGGCTTTAAAACATGTTTATGTGGTTCAAGCTTAACCACTGAAAAACCAACGCAATTTTTAGCATCGCTTGACATTTCTGGGCAAACATCTGATACTCTTTAGAAGTTGGAAGGAACCTTTCAGTGGCATTTAGATGTTATTTCGTTATTGTTCAGAAACTGTTTCATGTTTTTTAATTAGAAAATCAGACTGACTTATTTTTGTGACTGGATGCAACAGTCTCTACTATTTTTATGACGTTTTTATGACGTTAATATTGTTAATATTACGACTAAGTATGCTTCTTTTTTTACCGAGGTAATTTTGCACAATGTCATTTTGTCGTCTAGAAATAAAGTTGCACAGAGCGACATCGGATATTATGTTCTATATTGCAGATTTAGCGATTAAGATTTGATTAACGTTTACCGCCATAGCTGAGTTAAACTTCGCTCTGTCATGCCGTTTTGTAATTGTTACAGTGACGAGGATCAAAATGCTCGCTTGAGCAATGAAGTTAGAAATTGGAAAATTCTTTTAAAAGCTGTAACACAAAATAACAAAAGCAGTAGACGGTTTCCAAGAATACAGCTTGACAGAGACATGTGGTTCCGGTTATTTCTGAGAATTCTAGTATTTGTTTCATGCGTGACAATACCTGAAAGTGACCTATTTTTCCATTTTATTTAAAACTGCGTTCTACTTTTTGCTTTTAAGAACGGAATTGCGCATCAGCGAGTTTATGGAGCGTTTTAATCTCAGGTCTTTTTTGGTTTCCCCAATAATGCAACGAATGGGCATCAAAATCTAAGTCGGATCATGATGTAAAAATTTTTAATTCATAAGTTCGCTGTGGCGCTTTGTTATCGCGAAAATATGATTCATTTTCGACAAAAAATTTGAGTTACATTCGCTACATCTTCAATCCCGACAGGACTCGGCAACTCGTTTTTTTCTTTAGCCAAAAGGCACGACAAGATGCTGGTGGCCGCATAATCCCACTCTTACAGAAACATTACGCTGACAAAACACGGTATGGAAAAACCTTGTCTTTTGTCCATTAACCACCGATGGAAAGTGTGACTGCAAAAAGCTGAAGTTGTGAAAAAACACAACACTTTTCATGACACTGACTAACAACTATGCACATGCGATAATGAAACAAAAGAAAACCTGCTTTGTTATCGCGAAAACATCTTGAATAATATGATTCATTTGCGACAAAAAATTTGAGTTACATTCGCTACATCTTCACTTTCGACAGGACTTGGCAACTTGTTTTGTGAATTTAATCAAATAGTCATGCTTAATTTGTGCCCATAAACGTCATGAGAAGTTTATAAATGTTAATATCATGTACACATTAGATTTTTCGCGCGGGATCAGTTTTCTTCGGTAAAACAAGTTTTACGATCCAGAAAGACGGTAGCCGTTTTTAGTGTTCCCAATTGTTAAACAATGGGTGAAATAAGGCCATTGGAAATTGAAACTGTTTTCACGAAAAAGTTCATCACATGAGCAGAAATTCTTCTTCTTATAAAATCTCCATTTGTTCCAGCTCGTCTAATGTTGTTTCCTTGGCCGTCCCAACTTTCTTAACGTTTATCAGTGTCAATTGTAACGCAGAGGATATACAAATCGCACAGTATTGCTAGATTTCAAATTACTTGAAGGCGGGAAAATCTAGTCTGTTTGATAAATTAACCTTGCGTGCTTAATTTATGGAGAAGTTGACAAGCCATTGATTTTCAGATTCCTATACGGCCTTTTTGTTGTTCTGTACAAATTGAGCTCAATCTTTATACTTGGTAACCGTTTTTCACCCATTTTACTTCTATTTTACAGAAGGTTTGAGGTCTTTCTTACAATAGCTATGTGCAATTATCTTTTTTTGCAGAGAAAGTCTTATTTCGGTTTCTTGCCTTTGGTTTCATCAGTCATACGACTAGAATATCAAACAAGACAAGCTTCTTACGTAAAAAAAAGTTAGTAGTAAATAAAAATAAATTTAGAAACAATCTTTCCCGTTTTACAAAACTGAAATGTTTTGCACTGGACATTCAAAGCCAGAGGATATAACCTCGAAATAATCTTAGATTCTGGCAAAGATTTGTTGCTTCAAACTTGACTTTAACTGATCAAAAAGCACGACAAGATGGTCGCATGATCCCACTCTTACAGAATCATGACTTACGCAAACAAAACACAATATGGAAGGTCCTTGTCTTTAGTCTATTAACCAGTTTTTGTCAGCCCGTTACAGCGAGTAACGTAACAAATAGGTTAAATTTAAAATCTTACTGCAATAAGGGAAAAAGAAAACATTTGACAAACCTCTAAACGAATTGTGACCTTCCCACCTCAGTTTCGCTGGGTATTACTGTCAAGTATTTGAAGAAATTCACAGATCAGTCCGATCTGTATATGATCATGTGACCCTTTCACAAGGTAGCCAATCGTATCTCTTGTACTGTCTCTTGTATCAGATGGATACTATGGGCGGCCGTCACCACCGAAAATACAAGGACGTCAAATAGATCAGCAAATACAAAGCTGGTCTAGGGATCAGCAGCTTCAGGAAGTTTCTTTATTCTTTTTAATGCACCCACTTTCTGTGAAAAAGATTTCTTCACATGGTCTACATGCATTGCCCATGTAAGCCTATTGTCAATGACTCATCCCAAACATGTGGTGTGATTCACAACATCAGTAAAATCAACCAAGATTAGACATGTTTACAATTTCGATTGACCGTACTTTGTAATTAAGAAAGAGACTCAGGGAGCCAGAAAAATTTAGCATTTGGTTCAGCTCAACTCGGCTTTTTCGAAATGTCTTGTTTGACGCGACCATAAGATCATCGAGAGATGACGTTTCTCGCACGAAAACAATTTGCCATTGTTCAAATCAAATGTTCTTGTTACAGCAAAATTCGAAAAAACGACTAATTCCTTGAAAACTGAATAACGCTACAAAACGAATGATTACGGCCAAGTACTACGGTTAGTCAAATTGGACCGTTCAAATCTTGTTCAGGTTATAAAGTTAAGCCACTCCAGAAACCAAAAGAGCAACGCACAAGTAATGAATGAAAAAGCAATTATCATAATGTGGCAAACAAAATCGGTGCGTTTATATTGTCTGTTCTCTTGCCGAAATCACGCATGATAAAAAAGCGAGAATTTCGCAAGTCAACAAAAATATTTCAAAAAAAGTTGAGAATCTGTAAGAATATTTTATAATTATATAATAAGCATTCATGGTTGGTAGCATAAACGTTATCGACGGAGTGATATTGTAAGAAAAACAAACTGAGTAAATGTCACATCAACTGTACTGACACATGTGTTATGTTATGAATTTCGAAGCATCATTTGCACCCATATAGATCACAAAATCCATGTGCAGTTCACAGGAGTACAGATGCGTCACACTGACACCAGAAGCTCGATATGCTTCGTTTATTACCGAGGTAATTTTGCAAAATTTTCATTTCATCGTTTAGAAATAAAGTTACACAGATATATGTGGGGAGAAACACTCGACCACGTCTCGTGTTTCTCCCTACACTTCTTTCGTGCTCTAGCCACTTCCTGCGTGCTTAATAACAGAACAGAGCACAGTCAAGGCTTCTCTATTTGTTAATTAGCGGAAGATTTGATGTAACGTTTACCAGCTTAGCTGAGTTAAATGTCGCCCTGCTATGTCGTACTGTAATTTCTACAGTGATAAGGAAACAAAATGCTCGCTTGGGCGACGAAGTAAGAAATTAGAAAATTATTTTTAAGGCTGTAACACAAAATAACAAATGTAGTAGACGATTTCCAAGAACTGCAGCTTAACAGAGACATGTGGTTCCGGTATTTCTTGGAATTCTTGTTATTTGTTTGTCTGGTGACAAGACGTGAAAGGTGACCTATTTGTCCATTTTATTTGAAACTGCGTTCTACTATTTGCTTTTAAGAACGAAAATGCGCATTTTTTAAGCCGTAGGTCTTTTCATTTTCCCATTAATGATAAATTTTTAATTCACAAGTTCGCTGTGGCGCTATGTTGCCGCGAAAACATCTTGAATAATGTGATTCAATTTCGCCAAAAAATTTGAATTACATTCGCTACATCTTCACTTTCGACAAGACTCGGCAACTTGTCTTTTTCTGTAGCCAAAAAGCACAAGATGGTCGCTTGATCCTTATAGAATCATGACTTACGCAGAAAAAACTCGATATGGAAAGTCCTTATCCTTAGTCCATTAACCACTGTTTTTGTCAGCCGGTTACAGCGAGTAACGTAACGAATAGATTAAACTTGAAATCTTACTGCAGTAAGGGAAAAAAAACATTTGACAAACCTCTAGATGAATTGTGACCTTCCCACCTCAGTTTCGCTGGAAGAAATTCTCAGATTAGTTTGTCACTGAATCATAATATACATGTGACCCTTTCGCAAGGGAACCAATCGCATCTCTTGTACTATCTCTTGTTTCAGATGTACTGTATGATTCATTACATTTACATACAGCTTATAGCGCCGCTGACAATGTACCTAGTGCAGTTTCTCACGCCATGTGCGTTGCTTGACCGTTATTTGCAGCTTTTTTTGCCGTTTTTACCGAGGCAGACCAAGCGAAGGATTTTAGGCTGTGTAAGTAGCAATAACTTCGAATCGCCGCCTGACAGATCCTCATTTGTCATTCGATGTTATTATCCTATACGAGAATACAAGGAATCTGGACGCATAGACGTTGTTGTGTCGAATTTATTTTGCCAAGCGTAGCTGGCCCCTACATGGATACTCACCTGAATTTATTAATCAGCTTGTCTCAAATGTTTTCTTTGTTCTTTCGTAGTGCAATACTACGGTTCTCCTGCAATTTTTCCTGGGATTTTAGAAAAACTTGCCTAAGACAAAAACAATTGGAAAAGAGTAACTGGAACTTGAATTATTGGAGCAGTTCAAACTCACTCAAGACTAAATAAAAACAGTTCCTTACAATTGGAAACCTACTGATTTTTATTTTTTTTTCCGCTTCATGGATTACATTTATTTCGTATTTTGTTAAATTTTGTTAAAAAACAAAAAACTTTATCTGCTGTTAAATTTCGAGGGAAAATGATCAACAAGACTCTTCATTTTAGAATGATTTTTTTAAAGGTAATGTTGAATTGCTGACTCTAGAATCTCCATCGTCTCGAGTGCCTTGTGCTGCAAGCATCATTACCGCTGAAATATTTGATTCATGAATCAAAGTAACATAATTTTGGTTAGTAGTGGTGTACAAAGTAATGATGATCTTTCGAAGTATTTGTGGAGTTTAAAATAATCCAAGAGGATAAATCCGAGACAAAGTCTCAAGACTTTCACCCAGCTTTTAAAGAAACGACAAAGGCATAAACCCTTGTTTATACAAGGTACCAAATCATAACAGAGTTCCATTCTGTGAACACAACATATCGTTTTCTACACCCACAAGCACACCCAATCGAACCACACTGATACCAACTAATAGAGCTGTTCATAACGATTATAACATAGAATGTAACGAAACAAGCTCTGTTAAACTGTAACGAAAAATAATGCAACTCACGAACTATCAGCATAACAGAGAAATTGTCGATAGCATGTTAAACTCACGTAAGGGATTGGAATTTCGAACAATCAAAGATCAAATCGAAACAGTTATCAAAATAACCTAGTCGATGATCGGAACGGTTGCAGATATCACCTGCGTATGCTCCATATGTCAGAACAATTTTCTTTTAGAGGCTGGCATCTGACGCATCGTTAACTTTCTTTCCAGCTCGGCGACTTGACTTTTCAAGGAGTTTATTTCTTTTTGTGCCTCGGCTTTGGCAAACTGAAGTTTCTAAAACAAAGAAAGGAACATTTGTTTAATATAGTTACTGACGGTGAATAGACTCAAGTTCAAGGTTTACAAGCGAGAGAACAGGGAGATGATTGCCTTGTTCCTATATTCCCTTCGCAAAATTTCTCCTCAGTCAGCTTATTTTTATCGCTCTACAAAGCTCGAAACAGAGCCTAAGCAAACCACAATTTCTCTACTTGTTATTCGCCTTGGACATGCATGTGTAGTCACGCTACCGCATATGTACGCGTATCAGCTATCTTCAAGAGGCTACTTATAAAGTACTATCTCGGATGCTCAAATGTTTCATTAACTTGAAAAAGACTTTATAAGTTTCTAATTACTCTAAGCGCCTGAAAAATAATAAAGAATGAAACACAAAATTTTGAGACCATGAAATTTATTTATTTATAAGAATACGTCAAATTGTTCAAACGTGGTCCTTTTCACAAACCATCGAAAAGAAGATACGATCTCTAATATAGATAGGAAAGTTTGTTAATTTTTCTCTAAGTCGTAGAAAAAAAAGAACCATTTTATTTGTTTCATCATCAGCGTAGGCAGGAGGAATTAGTCTGGGTCCCCCTGAGAGTCGAATTATCTTCATCATTCATATGTTCTTAATATTCTGACCTTTTATCCAATTTTTGATAAATAAAAGCATTCTGTGGTTTCTACCTGTTACTAACCTTTCGGAAAATGTCGGTGTTGGCATTAAACGATTGGCCAGCCTGAGCTTTGGCATTATTTCTTTCACGTTGCAGTTTTAATATTTTTTCGTCAAACTGCCAAGGTAAATACAGAATACTGAATGGAACAAGCTTCTTGACACAGCTATAGGCCTAAAATATTTATAAAAATGACATTGTACATGAATAATATAGAGAAAGTAACCGCCTTTCATCGGTGGCATTGCAACGGAAGTGCGCTCGCAAGATAGAAGTTACTCCTTCTTTGTCAAGAAAAAGCGAAAAAAGAATTATCCAGTGAAAACCTCCTTTCCGGAACCCCACTTTTTGCACATACGTTTGACCGTCCCACCTCTAAGCGAAGCTTGACTATTTCTGTTTGGTGCAAGTGACTCATATCAGCCAGCTGCTTCTCGAGTTGCTGTATTTGACTTTCCTTTCCTTGTAGGGACTTCTCCAGTGTTGTGATTACCTTCCTATCTGATGTCAAGGAACGTATTCAAATTTGGTCAGGTCAAATGTAGCACTGAGTAAGAGAGCTTTTCAAGCAAACAGTCATGAGTAGAAAGGGTGAAGACCAAAGGCTTTGCTTGCTTCTCATGTTCTTCTTGATAAAACCATTTCTTCAATACTACAGCAACCAAAACTCGCTCTTATCTCGTATTTTCCCGTACTTAACGTAACGAAAGTGATAAGAAACAAATTGAGCATCAACTTCAACACAAAACCAGAACTGAGTTCATAAACCTAAACATAAATAAGATCAAACCATGCAACTCTGCAAATCTTTTTATACTGTTCATTCCAAAAATGCAATTCCTCAAATTGTTGTCTCCTTTATTCCGTAAAATCTAAATGAAAAACAAACTGAAACGCTTCTTGTCAAGCTGTTGCGTCAAAATATTTATCGAGCCTAAAAGGTGCCTAGCCTGTCAGATCACGAGACTAAAAATATGAGCTCCTTGGCTTACTTTGTTGAACTTCCTCTTGTCTAACCCTCTGAATCTCTTGCTTATGATTCTTAAGTGCTTCAGAAAGTTCAGTTTTGTGTTCCTGAGGAGTCGTAAAAGATCATCTGACCATTTTGTTCTAAGACCTTCTGATCAACGGACGGTCCGACAGAATTGGACCGCATGCTGCTGATTGATTAATGGGTCGTATTTTTACTTGAAATCATGCTTTAAAGTTAAGACTCTCTTGAACTCTTTGGAAAAGTGGTGATGAAAGGTCACTGATGCTAACCTGTTCAAGACGGGCTGTTTTTTCTGTAACTGCAGTCAAGTGTGACTTTAGTTCGGCGTTCTCCTCTGAAGAAATATATACTCAAATTAGCAGCAATGAGTTCTGTTAACTACCTACCAGTTACCAGAAAACTAGTGGAATAGTGACAACCAAGGCTTCGAGGTTTAAATTTGCCGCTATTTTAATTTCTGTTCTGGGGTATTAGTTAAAGCCTTGTGTTAGCAAAAGCTCTAAGCTACTCAAACACTTCAAGAGCAAAAATGCACACACAAAGCGGAAACAACACAAAAAAAGATTTTAAAAAAAACCCTAAAAGGGATCATCTTTTAAAACCTTGAGGATGCTAATAGTTACCTTCTTTGTCACATCTTTGTAAAAGGATCCTCTGAAGATTGTCTACCATAGCCTTGAACTTTCCAGCTTCTGTGATATAAAACAACGAGAAGAGTAAGAGCCGGTTCTCGTGAGTATCTGGTATACAATTTTCTGTTCAGATTATGAAGGGTTGGTAGACAAGTATTGAAATATAAGATGTGGGTCAACCCGCTGAATAAGAACCAAGTCTGTCAGAGGAACCACGATCAAAGTATTTGTAGTCAGCTGAATGAAAGCCCTAAAACAATAACTTGCCTAGGAAAACGAATATGAAAACGCAAAGACAAACCGATTGGTCACAAGGAAGTTTAAGGATGGAAACAATTTCGTTACATATCTTTCCATGCACGAAACATGACGTGACTTTATTCTTAAAACATTTTCCATAACAGGCTCTGAAAAAGCCATGTCAGACTAATCTTTCGCGTGCCCAAAGTAAGCTGGTCTTCGGTCCTCCAGACTAACACCTAGCAAAGTCTCAATCCGCAGTCGCCCACTCTTTTTACAGTTTGTTAGAAATAAGCAAGGAGATCAATCACACAAGAAGGCTTCCCTAAACACCAACCTTCTATGGACAACTTTTCAGCCTCCTGGCTGGACTGAAGCTGCTTATTAAGGGATCGTACTTCCTTCTCAAGGCAGCTGTTTTCCTGTGCAGTGTGTCTCATTACCTACAAAAAGAAAAAATAAGTGGCGAATTTCTTGCCAAACTGAGACGCAGCTATGGTCCTTAGGTGCACGTGCATTCACTTGCTGCTCCACCCCCCTCCCCACCACGCTTCTCTCGAGCTCTATTTGTCTTTCACAACAAAATGAGTATCATCCCATTGCATGGTGATGAATTTAAGATGAAACTTGTTTCTTCTAACAATGCTGTATATCTTCAAAAGGAATTATCATGTTATATATCACTTACCTTTTCAAAATACGTATATTCTTTAATTAAGTTGTCTAAATCAACGGCTGTTCTAATAGAGTTCCCGCTGGTGGCCATACTTCTTCTCCGATTGCAGCTTTAATCAGTTACACCATAGAAGACATCTTCGGTTGAAAAATAAAGGGGAGAAGGAGAAGTATTACAAGGCTTCTAAGACGATGAAGAATATATTTACAAAGCTTTGAACAACAAAGCAAACATATTCTCTCACAAAGCGTGTGAAAAAACCTGCAAGACTTAAATACGGTTTTCGACAGCCGAAATTTGGATACTAACCTGAACAATGTTAGCGAAAACGGAGATGAAAACATCAATGAAAGAAGCTTTAGAAATATATCGATAAGTCTTGAATTCATGAATTGATATAGACTCTTTTTCCGGTAATACACAAGCCTCAATTTAAATGTGTGCAATACTGCAAAGAGGTCGGAAAAAGATGCGACTCTCAAGCGACTGATAGCACAGTCCTTGAGAATTTTGGCGGGAAATTTCGACGCGGGTGGCAACGCCAATGAGTTCTTCTCCGGATAGGGGTAAGGTATCTCGTTTCAGTTGATCATGCACGTTTTCAACAGTAAGATGCAAAACAAAAAAAAATTCCCAGTCCTTCGTAGTTTTTGATATTCAGCGCAGCAATGAATAGCACGAATTAAGTTCTAGAAATTGAAATTTTTTTGGTTTGAATCTTTTTCAGTCCTCGAAATGCTTTACCATTCTCGCTCCTTCCTAGCCCCCCAGGTCCCTTCTCAGAATCCGCTATTACACCAGTCATTCTTTGTAACAACGATGGCATCAACACTTCAGCAAATGAATAGCCCGCTAGACACAAATTAACTATTACAGTTTTATTCAAACCCGTCTCTTTCTTCAAATAATATTTCCGGGTAATTCACCTCGCGAAACAAATTAACTCGCCTCGGCCCAAGGTATCGAGACGATTCAAAACTTACATATCTTAAATAACATTAAAACGCTTTATAATATTTCTCTACCTCCTTTAACTCAGTAAGCTTGGACCAGCCCTTACTAAGTAGGAAAAATTACGAAATAATTTACGATAACGCCACTTGCAAATTTGATTACCAATACTCAGTAATCACCGAAACTTGTTTACAAAATGAAATGACCCAGTTTTTTGTCTCAATTATAAGAAGCCATATATGAGCGAATTTCGATTGAGTGTCGATAAATTAAAACCAAAGTAAACAAAATGCCAATTACGACACCGAAAAAAATACACCACAAGGAGACACTGAGAACCCAAAGTAAAGCCGTGCAAACTTGTTTAAGCCCAAGAAAGCGCGAGCTTCATTGGCTGAGAAAGTACCAATGGTTTTCTGCATCAATCAAGGGGCAACGAACATTAAATGACACTCAATTGCAACTTGCTCCGACAGCTAGTTTTTGACTCGTAAACTTAGTCAACCAGTTAATAGGATTTCCCGTATATGTTCACCTGTCACTGTTACCTCGGTTACAAAGTAAATATTATCCCACATCACCAGTCCACTTACTGCAAGGACATCTCAACTAGTTAATGAAACTTTTTTTTTTTTAATTTTGGTCAGTAAGTTGGAATCTCTCATACATTAAATCTCGCATGGTTATGAATTGATAACAACTATATGTATATACAATAAGAGCAAAAAGCACTAAATGTTCACAACGAAAATAAAAGTCATGTTTCCTTACTTTTTTCCTTCACTTTTTTCCCAAAACTCCTGTTAACAAATTTTTTTTCTTTTTTAAAAAAGAAACTGAAAATAATGATATTTTCACTGCTGGAAATAAATGTTACAAATAACGACGATGACATGATGTGGAATTCAGAAATATCAATGTAATTTGAAGATTTACTTCGACCATCTCACTACTCTACCAAAGCTTCTGTAAGGTTAGTGCCCCAAGGCCAATGAATTTTATTTTCATTGCTTCATGTCCAATCATTTTGAACAAGCGAAAAAAATTTTATACCAAAGGAGCACAATGCACCGTCCCAAAGAGAGTTCAAACCAAAGTCTTCACTATCAGAATGGATAAACAATGATGTTCGATCCATGTAGAAGTTTTCAAGCAAGTAAGTAGCATTCTGTTATTTGTCTTGGTAGTAACCAGTACACCGCCAATTATGTCCCTCTTTTTCTTTTTCTATTATTTTAAAAAAATACCTAATACTGAAAATTTATCAATACGGTTCATATGTCACAACAAGGTAAAGGTCCTTATAAATATTCCAACCGAGAACTAATATTTCTTAACGTCTTTTTCCAAATTAATCTTGTGTCAATGAAAACCTGTATGCATTTCGAGCGATTTTCATTTGCACGGTACCTTCTTTTCACGTCAAGACTAAGCACGAAAGTGTCAGATCTGATCACGAAGTTGGTCAGATCTGCCACTTTTGATTGATTGACATTCCACTTTTCGCACGGGAAAACAAGCCAGTCAGAACTGTACTGGACTCGGCTGGCCCATGCGACAAACACAAAGTCCTACAAACTTAACGCACTTGGAAGTCGAACCGGAGACGAGAAATGAAGCCTCCGAATTCAAGAAAGTCTGCTTTTGATGATGCAATCCCAGCACTGGAATGATTTCAAATTCTTCAACACGCCTGATTGATATAAACAACCTTTAATTTTGAATCACCTCATCATCTCAAACGGAATACAGCATTTCAGCAAAGCATCGAACATGCGCTCAAAGGAGCATCTTTCACAAAAGTTAAAATTGAGACTTGACGAAGACTATTGCATCAATCACGGGGACTTTGGAAACCCGGTCACAAGGCGCCTTTGCTCGTCAAACGCTAGTTGATCCTTACCCACTGCTTCCAAGACGCCATCAAAACAGTGAGCTATTGTTTAAAGAAGGGAAAGTCCCTGTTTCCACTAATAGAGAACTATAAAAAGTGAACCAATCAGCGAAGCTTGTCTGTGTCAACAGAGTATCTGATTGCCGCCATCTAGAAGCTCTAAGTTAACTTATTTGGTTGCAATGATGTTGTTTTCGATGTAAGGGCACCTCTTTAAGCGGTAGACCGGTCAAAGTAAACTCTCAACACATGCACGAGGGACTTTTTCTGCAAAGTGTTATTTTCATTCACATTGTGTTCATTAAAGGTCGAGGTAAGGTCGAAGCAAACACGACAATGAATACAGGGAAACCCCCTTTTCTAGGAATTCTATGATTAGTGAACCAATCAAAGGCTTTGTTTATGTGACTCTGTTGTCTCGACAAATCTATAAATTGACTGCACTTTGTATGGAAGAAGCGGGTTGCTCCTCCACCAACTTGCGAGTTCGCTTGAAGAAGCTGAGTTGAGCAAGGCCTTATATATCACGAGGTTTGCATTGTGTTTCCTCATTGAAGGATTAAGTTTGCTCTATTTTGAAATGGCTGAAGAAGTGATCGACAGAGTACAGTGAAGCGATTAATTTTCCTCGTAGAAACCTCCGAAGTTTGCGATCGGTGCGCGAAAGGCAGCTGGTAAAACAATCTTTTAGTTTGCGGAAGGTATGTTAAATTCAACGCTATTTTACCCCCTAAATTCTCTTAAAATTGGGTATGGTTTTTCAGCTTTGAAATATTTCTTCCGGTCTGTTTATCATTAAGAGCTGCTTCCTTTTGGAAGGCCATCACTCTGCTTCCATTTGTTATGTAAGACGGTAGTCGGGAGGTTCGAGAAATGACTTTTTAAGCTTGATCTTCGTAGACTGATGGCTTTGATAAATAAATATTTTGCTATGAAATACTGCCACTTATTCGCCTGAACACCGAAACACATCATGCTCTATGGATTTATCTGTGATATGCAACCGAGAAACATAGTAGTTATGATTTTGTTCTATGGTGCTTTAAGAGCGAGACAGTTACCCATAATATTCGACGGATCCGATCGAACTAATGCTATCTAACAAATTTAACACAATTTTCCATTGTTTCTAACCTTTTTGATCATAGAAATGACGTCTATAATTTTCAAAACTAAAGTGAAACCGCGAGGCGCAACCGAGTGGTTTCACTGCAGAATTATTTTCAGAATTTTTTTTCTCTTATTTGCCTTGACAGACAAATGATATACACTCTTTGATAATTCTTTGTTGATTGAGCACTTGGAGAAAGGGAAATGTTCAGTTTCAAGTCTGTCGTGGATATTATGCATGAAGTGATGCTATCTGTTTCTAATATTATGGATTGTTGATGAATATTATCAATGAACTCAATTGCCACTACCATTTGAGTCTTTGTTTGTATTCAATTCAGAAAGTATTCGATCATCGTTACTACTATTAACCGATCAGTAAATTTTGAGGAATCATAAAAATAATAGTAGCAGTGTCGACTCAGTGTCGATGGGAATGGTGTTTCATGTAGCTCATGGACTTCGCCAAAAACAGTGTATCACTTTTGATCGTTTCATTACCTGATATAGATGGAAATTTTTAAAGATGCATTAGTATTACTTTTTGATGTCTGACGTGGCTTTGACAGCACTATGAAGGATGCCGTCAGAGGGATAAATGAGCTGTCTGACGCTGAAAGGCAACAGTGCTGGAGTGGTCTACATGACCTTCAAATGAAGACGGTAGATGCACGTGTCAAAATCCAAATAACCGCAGACAGTTTTCGTGCAGCGGCTGATAAACTGGATCAAGTATGGCGGGACTGCAAGATAGCACATGCTGCTGGAACAGCTGGTGGAATAATTTCGGGTTGCCTCGCCCTTGCAGGTGTAACAGTTGTGACTGTATGTCATTTTGCGAGCCAAGAACTCGTAATGGGTAAAATTTCAAATATTAAGTTCTCTACACACCCACAAGGAGGAGAGCTATATGAAATGTCCATGTAATCAATATTTTCTTATTTTTTGTCCATCACTTTGTGCTTCAAAGGGTCTTCTGCTTGCCCAGACCAGAAAACAGTAAGTAAACTCCCCGACTTTGATCTAATTTCGTAAGTAACATCTAAGTTGCATGTCGTTTTAAATGAGCATCTGTGAAATACTTGAAAATCTTGACTCGCTGTTTTGTAGAAAGAAAAAGCAAAAAAGGTAGACGACATCCTAGAAGTAACAAATTTTCTCAATGACGATGAGAAACAACAGCACAGGGAACATTGGGATGAGTTTAAACAGAAAGCGGGAAAGATGAATTCCAATGCGGAAAAAAACCGTTAAGAGACTCCGAACAATAGCTGATAGACTTGATGAAGCGTGGTGGGAGTACAAGATGAAGTACGCCGTTGCAAGCTTTGCGTGTGTAATAAGAGGAGTTATAGCACATAGGTCTGGAAGTATAGCAGCCATGGGTTTTGGAATTGCTAGAGCCGTAGTCAGCATAAGGGCCCGTTTCATAAAAAATGTCAAAGATTTAGAGGATGACGAGGTGGCCGAAAAGCTCTTGGAGGAGATCAAAGACGACTTCATTGCCGTGAAGGAAAATGATCCATGAGTGGTCAGACAAAAGAGAGTACGTACGGATGATATACATTTAGCAACTCGCTAAATTCAATCAGGCGGCTAACCCTCAGGTTTTGATGATTCTTCGTGAGTTTGTTTTTGACTCAATGGGGATCCTCATGGCAAAAGAAGCCTCAACTTCTGTCGAAAAAGCAGGTTGGATTTCTGGTGGGAAAGCCACAGTTCAAGGTGGCGCTAAAGGAGCAGCAACGGCAAGAGCAAAAGTTGCTAATGATGCAGTGCAAGCCGGCGCGAAAAACCTCAGCACAGGAAGTGGCAAAGCCGGAATGGAGCATAATTTGCTGATGATGCACTTCAATCCGGCGCGAAAACCTAAAAACAGGAAATAGTAAAGAATGGAGCACAATTTGCTGATGATGCGGTCCGAGCCGGCGCAAAAACCTCGACACAGGAAGTGGCAAAGGGCAGAGCACAAGTTGCTGATGAAGTAGTGGAAGCAGGTTCGAAAACAGTTTGAAATTCCCAGAAGAGCTTAGCTGCTTCTTGTAACACTACCTTTTTAGTGTTGGATTCCATAGACCTCGGCTTCGCCATCATGGATCTTGTTCAAAGCAAAGGATCTAATGCGGCTAAAAATACAACGGAAATTAAAAGGCCAAGGAGATGTAACAGCATCCTCGAATCGAGGATGCTGTTACACAGAAATCGGAACTTGAATTCTTGGAACAGTTCAAACTCACTCCAACAGTTAACCTTGGTAATATTTTTTTGGCCTTCAAAACCGAACGCAAAAACCTCAACTTCCCAAAGTTTGAACTTCTCGCGTCCGCCATCCTGTTAGGTGCGCAAGGCTTTTTGGATTGATGACGTGTAATGGTTGCTTCATTCTTTTGTATATGGGGTTTCCCTGGGTTTTCCCCGGCAAAATGGCACATTGTATAGCTTTCGAGTGCAGTCATCAGGCCAAAAACTAAGCGGGATCCTTAGCTTCTTCTTTTTGGCTTCCCGAAAGACATCTGTTAACGACGTGCATGGATTCATACTGTTGGAAGATCATCTCTTCCAAAAGGTTTCGCGCCTGTCTTCGGAACATTTCGAGAACAATTGCTTTTATGAATCATACCCAATGGAAGTACGGATAGCTTTGTTTACAGGAGAATGAATGAATACGCATTTGACACCAGAGGCCTATCAACCATCAACGTCATTAAACCAAAATGCCTCGCGCACCTGGCAAGAATGCGGAAAGGGGAATTTGCTCTTGCAGTGAAGGCCGGTTTTGAAGGCCGAAAAAATTTTTCACAAGGTAAAAGGAATGACTGCAAAGCGATGGCTACAAAGTTATCCGCGGGTTGCGTGACTTGCGCTACATCAAAAACACGATAGACTTGATCAGTTTTTCATCTGCGTAACGGTTTCATTTCATCTCCATTTTTTCTTTCAATCTTGTGTAACGTTTAGATCCAGCTTGGTTCGTCAGGATCAGTAAAGGAACTTTCCATTTGTAACCGATCCAAAAAAAAGAGGATAAGAAACCTACGCTATTAAGATAAATGAGTCTTGGAATCTCTGTTGATGGAAGTGGCGGATCCAACGCGCAAAGAAAGTTCCGCGTCTCTCACGGTTTTATTGTGACCATACCATTTACTTTTTTTAAAGTGCTTACGACACGAAATAAATTTCTTTTTTTGCGTAAATATTTAGCTTATCATATGTACAAACCAATTCTGACAAAAGAAAAATTTCAAAAAACTTAAAACTCGGTTTTTTCGGGCCCTAAAGTACTCCTTTTTGTCTTAAAAGTGTCCCTTGGACTGGTAACGAATTAGTGGGTGATGACGTAGAAAACTGTGAAGACTCTCAATTGACGCTTACAAATCTCTCACATCTCTTCTAATTTTGTAATTTTGTATTATTCAGCGTTGAAATACTCTTGAAATAATGTCCGATAGCAATGTATACCTACTTTCAGCAAGCTCTACCGAGAGCTGTGATACATCGTACTCACGAAGTAGGGAAGAAATGGAAGTTGCGATTCAGCCCTACGAAGGAGAACCGCGCGCATCAAATGAGGATCTCGACGAAGACTGACAAAGACTGTTTCTCGCCTGCGGTGTTTAGGTCAACATTAGAACAAAAAATCCCTGTTATTGAATGTTATGAATGGATAGCTGTGTTCGTTTATGTTGCCATAACATTTTATTCTTTTGCACTATGTGCGGCTAAGGTTCCGCTAGGTCAGTGCTCTAGAGTTTCGTTGCTGTAGAGAAATTCAGTTATTAAACCCAAAGCTAATTTTTGATGAAAGAATCAGCTGTATCAGGAGGCACGATGATTTTTCACTGAGAAAACATTGCAAGCTGCTCCTTTCCTCAGAGACTGCAAAGGCAAAGGCTATCGTCGAGCCCGCAGTCAAATAGAACGGAGAACGAGTGAGTTTATAGTTGTCTGATTTAGGTTAATCTCAAATAGGTCTTTTAATGGAGAAAAACCTTCTTTAGTTTTAGTGCAGCATTGCCGTATGACCCATTCCGCTCAAAGGAAATAATTGACATCAGTATTATAAATGAATATTTCGTACGCATCGACTTTCACACAACACTCGGATTCGCTACCATCTAATTCTATAAAATTTGTGTTTCTTTATTTGTCTCTTTACAGTGCTGTTATCACAATGACATTGCTACTTTAAGTTTCTTGAGGGCGGGGTGGAATTAATGGCTCGTGGGATGGTTTTTCGGAAACCCAGGTTAGCAGAATACACGGCCCCCTTCGAGCTTGTGGTTATGCCAGTATCCGCCTGAGGTTTCCCACTGTTCACGCAACAGGATATCGGTCAGCTCAGGAAAGGGCTTGAACTTCATTAAAAATTATGTATTTCTGTTATTAAAATACGATATAAACTACAATTGATAGTATTTTCATACGATAAGAAAAGCGCAAATGTAGTCATGTGGAAAGACAGGGAGTATGAGTACATCTCAAGCGCGTAAAATAAACAACAATGAGGAGCTCATCATTCTGCGCTTGGAAAACGTCCACCGAAAAGAGTGTTGAACAATCATGTAAGGTGTGGGAATAGGCCTCTTAATTAGCATTCTTTTAAGCTAAATTCATTGGTTATCTTCCCCTGATTTGATTGGTGATATGTGTTCGTAACGGGCGCCTTCGAAGCAGGTACGGAGCATAAGGCCGACGACATTAAATAGTAAAATCTCCTCGATTTCGACGGTCGAAACGCGTCCATTTTGGCCGCGCAATACGTTCGTCCTTTCTTCTAGATTTCTCCTTTCTCCATTATAGTTGCCGACGTGTCTTCATAGTGTTCTACGTCACAGCTATGTAACATCACCGTTTTGGCCGTGCGCTTAATGGGAACACTTTTTGGCCGCCAAATCGCACTTTCCATGCACATAAAAACGGGTAAGGAGAACTCGCTAGGCGCTAAGGTCGATTATTTTTCATTTTAAATACAGCTATCAACCAAAAAATGCAAAAAAAAACAAACAAAAAAACACTCCGATCTATACAAAGAAACAATTATTTCTCAGAATTCTATGATTAATGAACTAATCAAAAGTTTTAATTGAGTGGCACTGTTGCCTTTACAAAGCCATATACTTATTACACCTCGAAGCATCTCTAGAAGCCTGCGATATCAGTTTCCTCCAGCACAGCTTATCGGTCTGCATGAAGAAGCTGAGTTGTGCAGGCCTGATCGATTAAAAGGTTTGCAATATTTTTCTTCATAGAACAGCTAGGTTGGCGTTTTAATTCTTCGTCTCTAACCAACTAAAGTAGTGATTGATAGAGTATGATTTAAGGGCTAATTTTCTTCGTATAACTTCCAACATTCGTCATCGGAGTGCAAAGGCAACTTTCAAACAACTTTTCAGTCGGTGAATGTAAGTTATCGTCAGCTCGCCACATCAAGTCTAGATCTTCTAAAACAGTGCGTGACCTTTCAGGCTTTGAGTTTTTTCCTGCGATTTGTTTTTGGTTAACTAAACTGCTTCCTGCTAGAAAATTCTGTACTTTGTTTCGTTTCTTTATGTAACATCGTAAGCAATCAAGTAAGATTGATATAGTAGCTCTAAAAACTGTGATATTCATAAAGAGATAAAAATATTTTGTCAAATACCAAAGTTTCTTTTATTCCTCGGACTCTTTCAACACAAAAGAACCCTTCTTGGATATCACGTTGCTCTTCAATTCTTCACCGGTGACCAAAATATTTACGTAATGAATTCCACAAAACCAAATGAATTTATCGAGAACGATCAAGTCCCTTTACTCTAAAGATTGGTTGTCTTTTTCTATGATTATTTTTGCGCTTTCATTTTACCTTCGTATTTTCTTTTTCTTAATTCAGAGTGAACTCTAGAAAGTAAAGAAATTGTTTATTCTCAATTCCAGCAGGCAGGCTTTTAAGGAGTGAAACACTTAAAGCTACTCATAGTAAGACACACCTGAATGTTTGAAAATAAGTTGTATGCGTGGGTGTTAGACTTAATCCGACTGAAAGGTCATTGCTTCTATTAAATAACACGACACAATTGATTGAAAAGGGGATTTTATTCAGAGATTGTAGACCTCACGCACCCTATAAAACCTATTTCTATCCTTCTGTTCATTGTTTTTGAGAAAACAGTTATTGCCCGCAATAACGACAGATGTACGTTCAAGGAATTATTTGAGAATTACTGAATTTATGACCGGCCATTTCTGAGCATGCATCGGACACAAATCCACGAGAGCACAGTAAATTTTTCCGGACTCAAATAGAACATAGTTTTTTTTTGTTTTTCGTTTTTTTCAAGGAAGATCCATGTAAAACAGCACCAGAAATAAGCCACTAAACGTCAAAACGCTCTGCAAACATCATGTGCACGAAGAAAATTTCCCAGATGCCTTGACAAGCCTTCGTTGTTCGTGAAAAGGAGTCAAGGCAATTATCTTTACGGGGACAGCTCCTTTTTAATAAAACCTATGATAAGCGAAACCATCAATTGATTTTTCGTCACTATAGCACTCTTTAGCCCGGAGAGTTCTAAGTAAATGAACGCTGTAAGGTGAATTATACTTTTATACCTTCTTGAGCGGCACGGTTTGTTCGAGGAAATTTTTCTTCACTTAACAAGTTGACGTACCCAACAAATTTTCTGTGTTTGCTGTATCTACACGACTTTTTCATTCTCAGTTTTTCTTACTGTAATAATTTCACCTTACTCTGCAGGAATATAACAATCGTGTAATTAAGAATGGCGCACTTCCTCAATGAGTTGGACAGTGTTGTCGTTGATCTGAGCGTCGATCAGTCACAATTGGATGCGACTGACGCCATTGAGTTCAAAGATAAGGCAGAAGGTATGTTTCACAATGTAAATAAAGCCCTCAAAAGTCTCCATGCAGCGGCTGATAAACTTGACGAAGCGTGGAGTACTGCCAAGATAACTCGTGTAAGTGGAACTTCCATTGGTATAGTGGGAGGAGTCCTCACCATCATCGGAGGAGTTGCAACAGTAATGACAGCAGGGGCTGCTACACCCTTGTTAGCTGCAGGAATGGGCGCTGGCGTCATCGGAGCTGGTACAAACATAGTGGGAAATATTAAAGAGTCACTCATCAACTCGAAAGAAATCAAGAAAGCGGAGAGTGACTTAATGAAGGCTCTGGAAAGCATAACGAATGTTAAAGGGACTATCCACGAGTGGTTGGAGCACAAAAAGATATCCACACTGCACAAAATTTACAAGATGGCTGAGGCTAAGAGGTGGAGCAAGCCAGTGATCAAGCTCCTCGGTGTGATTTTGCTTGCCGCCAAAGAGGCTTATAAAGAAAGCCAGGCCTTTGCCGGACCGGCGGCCAAATTCGTTGCCCCGGAAGCTGGTAAGGCTACTGTAAAATCGGCTGGGATAGCTGGTGTAGGAGCTGCTGGAAAGGCTGGTGCAAAGTCTGCCGGCAAGGCTGGTGCAGAGTCTACTGGCAAGGCTGGTGCAAAAGAAGCTGGGAAGGCAGGTGCAGGAGCCGCCGATGATGTCTTTCAAGCTGGAACCAAAGCAGGAAGCAATCTTGCTGGTGGCTTGATCATTGGAATCAGCTCTGTGTTCCTGGCATGGGATATTGTCGATCTTGGCTGCACTATCAAAGATCTCGTGGAAAAGAAAGGATCAGACGCCGCCAAAGGTCTGAGGCAGAAAGCGGAGATTCTTGAGAATATTATGAAGAAGTTAGAGGAAGAAGGATCCATCTAAATTGGATCAATGGACTATATAAACGTAGCCATGTAGAACAAGCACAATTAACATGAACTCTGAACCTTGAAAAAAAATTTCCTCTAGCTTCATTTTAAACTTTTGTGAAAAACTATAGTACCTTCTGCTCAATCAATGAAGTAAAAGTTTGTTTTATTAAGGCACCGATAAAAATATTATTCGTATATTCTTAAGAACAATCCAATCGCTGAACCACACTATTTACTTCGAGTTTCTCCGGTTAATGTAGTGTTTTAATCCATTTTGAATAAAATACCTTTGTAACTACAAGTTTGAGGACCGCGTTGTGTTTGACTCGGGGATTAAGGTTATGTACGAGATTACAGCTGTTCAAGAAAGTATCAGTCAATGAAAATCGCCCCTGGTTGAAAGGATAATTAAATGTAGCAAACGAACAGAAGACCGTGGGAAATGACTTAAAATGGCTTGGAACTTTTCTTTTTTTCCAAATTCTAACGGTCGTAGTGACCAGAATGTCCCATGATCCAATTTGTTTGAATCACTGCAGTAAACCTGAAGGTTCGCTCACTTGCTTTCTCCCTTATTCACTCGCACTTCCTAGTAACAGAAAGTGTCAATATCTTCGGGAATCAAGCAGTAGTCGAAAAGGTCACGACGCCAGTAAGCTTCAGTCGGAAAAAACTCTTAGAGGGGTTGTGTCACAGATTTCTTTAAAAACTCCACGCTATTATGCCGGTCTAATTATGCATAATGTGGCTAAAGTGGTACCGGTCACACAACCCCTCGATAATTATTTTACTATAAGGGCGTCACGCGTCACGCGTCACGCGTCACGGCAAACCTCTTTGTTTTGTTACCTTCTCGGGTGGTATAGAGACTCATACCGATGATATATTCGTACTATGTCCTTGCTCTGATAATCAGCCAATTTCAAGCACATTCCAGAATTTAAGTGTTGAGTAAGATATAGTCATGAGCAAGGATGTTTTTGCGTCATGTCACGGGCATAGGTCGGAAAAAAATATTCTGAGTTCCAGCGAGCAATCGAACCTCAGACTTTCGTATTCCGCACACCGATGCGCTATCACTAAGTTACATTGACTATACGCTAAGCTAAGCCATTGTTTTTTTCCGAGTATATTATTGATTCGACATTTGCACTCGAAACACATTTGAGTTCTCTCCTTCTGTGATTTCTTGCTTCTAACCACTAGCGCATTAATTCCAGTTCTTGCCGTGACACTACAGATGACAATAGAATTGAGATAGCCATTTCAGGATTGCGCGTGATTGACAACAAAGCTTTTCCTTGCAGAAATATCTGAATAGGTCTTGAATACCTCTAAGAAAAGTTTTCAATTCCACGAACTGATATCCAAATTTTTTATTTTTTTCCTAGAAGAACTTTGAAGGTTGCATTCAAAAAGCTGTTCGTAGAAAAGTCGGGGCATGATACTTATATCGATCAAAACAAACTATTGAGTGTTTACTGGGAAAGCCCCTTTTCGATGAATTCTACGATAAGGAACCAATCAAATGGTTTGTCTCTGTAACACTATCGTATTCAGAGATCTAATTAAATGACCGCAATGTACGGAGTAAATGACCATTACAGTGGTACCTTCTCTAACGACGTTTACTCTCATACGAAGAAACTGTGGCATAGCCAAATCTCTAGGTTAGTAATATGTTTCTTCATTTTTTATAGCTAAATTAGCTCTCCAAATTTACGGCATTTTAACGTCTAATCCTCTGCTCCGAGTAACGCGCGATCCAAAAATCTGATCTACTTACATTCAGTTGGTGAGTTCGGATGTCTAAATATTATTGTCGTTATTCGGCGCTAGTTTACCACCTTCCTTCGATACCTTCATGTCTGATCAATCTTCTAAATCTGAACTGTTTTTTTTTTTAACTGAGAAAGGTGTCCTGTGATCTCCATGTAATAATCATTCGATCATCGACTCTCATTGATAACTTTTTCAGAACTGATCTATTATCGTCATGAAATAACTGTCGGTCTTACCTTTAAAGAAATCAGTTCGAAAAATGTTTCTAAACCAGTTCCCAACCATCCAAGTTAGCACAGTGTTGCACCACGAATGGATATTTCTCTGTGGTTCCGCAGAGAAAATTCATTTTGTGACTGAATTGTGTCTGAGAAAACTGTCGATATTGTTTATCGGCTGATATAATTTTAAAAAATGTTTTGAGAATTTTTGACACTTGATTGTTCCTTCAATTACGGAGTTACTAACATGCATCAAATGTGAACCAGCAATAGCCAACGATGAATAATTTTTTTCCGAACTCAAATAGGAGATACTTCGTTTTCAGGGAAAACAACATACACACGAGTGACTCTTTCTTAGAAGAAATCTGATATGTTTCATTTACAACGCCGTCGTATTCTTGAAAAGGTCAGGGCACGATGAGGACAAACGCTTTATTAACTGCACAAATTAAAGGGAAAGTTGTGTTTCTACCGTGACAGGGTAGGGAGCAACCATTAGAGTTACTTACTCCTTTGCGAAGTTTAATGCTAAACTTAAGAACAATGTGCAAATCTAAATGGAAATAATAAAAATAACAATAGTAAAAGACACTGCAAATAAGAAATTTCATCAGAAGTATCAAAGGTCAAAGTTTTCCTTCCATTTTCCGAAAACTAGCATGATTTTTGTAACGTGGATTTCTCAGAAAGAGCTTTGAGCAAAATACTTGTATTTCACATCAAACGCATTAGGTTTAAGTGTTCTTTCAATTTATTTTATAAAGGAAGACTGTGAAATATTAACAGTTTCTTTTAGCATTACATCTGATGGTTTTATCAGTAAATGACTTCTCGTAACCGTGAGTTTCAACCGCTTCTTTTGGCATCCACGGCTTATAAATGGTGATAAATAATTTGAAATTGCTCTAGATAATTTCACGGGCTCGATAGATAAAAGCAATTACTTTGCTTTTGTATGAGGGAGGACTAGCTAAGCTTCAAGATCAGAGATCTCGAGGAAAACAAAGGAATAGACGCCGCCAAATATCTTCGACGAAAAGCAGGAGCTTTAGAATATTATTAAGAAATTAGAGAATGAAGGATCCATCCAAATTGATTCAATGAATAAAAAAACTTAGCAATGAAGGGCAACCATGAAAGATAAGCTTCGAAAAGTTGAACATGCTATAGCTTTGGCTTTTATTTACCACGGATGATATCAGTGTGGAAATTTCCAATAGCCTTGCACAGTGAGATAGAAACCTGCTAAAGCCAAAGACAAAGATATCTTATCTTTCTTCAGAGTCCAATCTTTGAGCCGTACGTTCTGCAGCTAATGTTGTATTTTAATCCTTTAGAATAAAAAGTTTGCATTTACATAAGTTTTCAGGTCATTTTTATGTTTGACACGGGGATAGTGGCGATGCATAAAATTACAACTGATTAGGAAAAATAAAGTCGATCGAAATCGCCGTCAGTAAAGTTCAAAAGGGATTTCTGTTTCCATCATAATCTCAGCTAAATTCAGTAATTTAGACATACAAGTAGAAGAGGCTAGAAAATGACCCACTATTCCAAATGTTAAGAAAATTAAGTGAAAACAAATTTTTGTCGAGAGCAAAACGTTGCTACTCGTTAATTACAACACAAAATAATAGTAAGATACCAAACAAAGCTTACAAACATTAACAATAACACGCGCAACAACAAGGACGATAACAGCATGCTAATACCTTACATATTTGCCGTGTGAGAGTGCTGTTCAGAAAATTGTCTTTAATAACGCAACAGCAAGGAAAATGACAGCATACTTACCATATGGGAGTTCTGTTCGGAAATTATCTTTGATAATATTTCTCTTAGACAGACTTTAGGAGTTTAATTTTCTTTATGTGTTTCCACGGGGAGACTGATCCAAAGATGGGCGCCATTTTAACTAAAATCTACGCTTTACGTGGTCAGTTCTTGCTAGGGGAAGGGATATTATGAAATTAATTTTGCCTTTGTGGTCATCGTAACTTAAAGTTCCCGGAATTTTAAATACCTTACACTTTAGGTAGCCAGTTCTTGGTATAGGAAGGGACCATATGAAATTTTGCCTTTGTGTCAAAGACATCGTAACTCGAAAATATCTGCGTTTTAACTAAAACTACGCTGTAGTCAGTTCTTGATATGGGAAGGAACAGCATGAAATTTTAACTTTGTGTCAAGGACATCGTAACTCGAAATTCCCGGAATTTTAACTAAAACTGCGCTTTAAATAGTCAGTTCTTGGTATTGAAAGGGGAGATGAAATTTTGCCTTTGTGTTGTGAACATTGTAACTCAGTGTTCCCGAAATTTTAACTAGAGCTAAGCTTTACGTTGTCAGTTCTTGACATGGAAAGGGACAACATGAAATTTGGCTTTTTTGGTCACAGACATCGTAACTCGAAAATCCCGGCATTTTGACTTAAGCTAAACTTCAGGTAGTCAGTTCTTCGTTTGGGAATGGACAACATGAAACATGTTTAGCCTTTGTGTCGAAGACATCGTAATTCCCAATTCCCCGAATTTTAACTTAAACTAAGCTCTAGGTAGTCAATTCTTGGTATTGGAAGGGACAATGTGAGATTTTACCTTTGTGTTGTGGACATTGTGACTAGAAATTCTCGGCATTTTAACTAAAATTACGCTTTAGGTAGTCAATTCTTGATTTGGGAAGGGAAGTTATGAAGTTTTGCCTTTGTGGACATCGTAACTCGAAATTCCCGGAACGTTAATTAAAACTGCGCTTTAGGTAGTCAGTTCTTGGTATTGGAAGGGGAGATGAAATTTTGCCTTTGTGTTTTGAATATTGTAACTCAGTGTTCCCGGAATTTTAACTTAAACTAAGCTTTAGATGGTCAATTCTTGGTATTGGAAAGGACAATATGAAATTTTGCCTTTGTGTTGTGAACATTGTAACTCGAATATCTCGGCATTTTAACTAAAATTACGCTTTAGGTAGTCAATTCTTGATATGATAAGGGAAATTATGAAATTTTGCTTTTGTGGACATCGTCAATCGAAATTCCCGGAACGTTAACTAAAACGGCGCTCTAGGTAGTCAAGTCTTGTTATTAGGAGGGACGATACGAAATTTTTGCCTTTGTGTCGTGGACATTGTAACTCAGAGATTCCGCAATTTTAACCAAAACTAAGCTTTTGGTAGTCAGTTCTTGGTATGGGAAGGAACAACATGAAATTATGCTTTTGTGTTGAAGATATCTTTTTGTATATCAGTGGCTTGTGCATGGAAATAAATGGCCTGTCTGGCTTAAGTGCATACAACGAAACATGACGAGGCTGTTTTACAAATCTCATGCACTTAGGCCTCCTTTCACGAGAGTTTTCCACCGATGTCAATCTTTCTCCAGTTGGTTTGGTTCATTTAGATGTCACCTACATTATTGTTTTAAAGATTGTAATTTTTTCCTTGAGGCAATCGCCAGAAACTCTGTTTTGGCGGTACAGATACCTAACCTTTTAGCTTTAAGCTTAAGATCAACATGCTTCAATTTTCATCTCCCCTTTCAATACCAAGAACTGACTACATAAACTTCATAACTCCCCTTCTCATATAAAGAATTAATTACCTAAAGCGTAATTTTTTTAGTTAAAATGCCGAGAATTTCATATTGTCCCTTCCAATATCAAGAATTGACTACCTAAAGCTTAGTTTAAGTTAAAATTTCGAGAATTGCGAGTTAAGATGACTATTGACTCGGGTCTCAAGATGAGCTAGTTAGAGCCAGTAACATTAGTGTGGTTGGCGTTCATTCGGCGGTGAGAGCCCATATTCAAGCAATTTAGTAGTTCATTTATGTGGATCAGGAAGATAGGGGGCCGATTAAAATTATTCACTTTTGGGGAACTTCACAGTTTAGGCGGCCCAAGTTAGAAAGGAGGTTGTTTACATTGCATCTTTGAACACGATTCCAGATCATCTTGCCCACGGCAGGAATAACATGTACAGATGTTTGAGCGGTTCCCCTCTAAACGAACTTCTTAAGGATGATACTCAATAGTCCCCTCAAAGTTTTTTTTTTTTTAATTGACGGGGAGCGCTGTGAAACATCCTGTAGAATTGCCTAGAAGGAGAGCAGATTAGGTGCAATGGACAAAAAATCGTTTTCTAAAGGGCGTAATCAAGAAATTTTTCCGATATTTACAAAACTGGTAAAGCTAAGTTTAAGTCTGGTCTAAAATAGGATTGCAAAATGCTTACGAATACTCGAGCGGGCCTAGTATTGTAGTCGCAAATCCACAATTTATTCACAAACTCTAACAATCGAGATCAGGTCAGACCACATACACTTCTTAACCTTTGCACGATTCGCTAAATGGAAAATATACGAGCGAATAAGTAAACCTTGGAATTTCCAACACTGAACTGTCTCTTCATCCGACTAAAGAACTCACAATATGTGGGAGCTTTTGGAAATCCGCTGTCAAACTAATGAAAACAACTATGAACATGGCGACTCATTCTCCTCGTGTTTGCTGTAAGACCGCTGTGCCTGTGCACATGCTTCCCAACACTAGAATAAGAAATCGTCTAACAAATGAAAATATTCAATAAAAATGGTAACAACAAGTGTGTGCAAAGCTTTTCACAGTACCAACGGCAAATCATCCTAATAATTGACCATGTACACCTTCCCGCTCCGTCCTCTCCCTTAGAAAATTAGCAGCGAAACATTTCAAAGGGGAAATGGTTAATAATAGGCGCTGAAACAAACAGAGATGAAGCCTTGCATAGAACACACGTGCACAGAAGCCTTCTTTATTCGTATAACCAGGTGTGAAATACCACAGTCAAGACTTTGGCAGAATCATAGCAAAGGGTGGTATCGAGCAAACCTCAGCCTTTTCGGTGCAAAGCTTATCGACACTCGGCAAAAATCTATGAACGACAAACATTACACAAAAGATACTTTGGACTTTCACATTCAGCCTGCTAAAGCTGCTTTTATTGGTTGGCCTTTTTCCAGAGTTATCCAGGAATTTCACTGTTCGTATTTCCACGAATTGAAACTAAAAATGCGAACCAATCAAATAAGCTTGTCTGTGATTAAACAGTATACTTTACAGAAATCTGGTTGGTTCTGCAGAGGAGGCTCAGTGACACGTATGCAGAGGAGGCTCAGTGACATGTAAGCAATTTGAATTCACTGCATTCGTGGATCAGAGTTGCGGAGTTTTCCACCAAGCGGTTAACAAACTTGCAGGAAACAGGTAAGGTGAAGCGGACCCGATAAATAACAAGGTTTTCATTTGTTTTTACTGAAGTTAGATTTCTAAGTCAGCCGATACTGTCGAAGCTTAATCTGTCATTAGATCGGAGTATATTCGCGAGAAGATAAATGGCAAACTTTTCCTTCTCGAACTCGCCGGAAATTGACGGATCTTGGTCAACTTCGTCCGACTCATTTTTGAATTCAAGTAGTTTCTACTCTTCCCAAATTCATTATCATTACGGATTTCATTGCAGTCATAGATCAGTGTTGCGGTAACTCGGACTGAGTTAAGCAGGATCTTTCGCATCACAAGGTAAGCCTTGATTTTGTGCCCTTTTTTTCATTCTGTTAGTAATACTGAACAGGCTTAATTCATAATCGTATCGAAAGAGAAATATGTACATAGAAGAAGACCATATAAAGCGAGGTAACCGACAAAGGTACTTCTAAACTCAGCGATTGGTGAATGCAAGAGAAGTTTAATCTAATCCTCCGAGTAAAGGGTTTATCTCGGTGGAATGTGACGAGCTTGTTTGCTTGTGGAATAGTTTTAACGTTTTTCTGTATGACTTTATTGAGTGGAGTGTTGTCAGGAATCAGTAATAATTCCCCAAAATATTGTGCCGTCGTAGACAGACTGAACAATTCCTTGAACTGTTTAGCCGGACTTTGAACTTTTTTGCACCTTAAAGATGCGAAGATATCATTGCATATTATTGTTTTGATCGTACGCAGTTGTTTTGACCGGACGCACGGTTTCAATAAATAATTTTTTGCACTTGATGCGCGCGCTTTGCTTATGTTTAATTATGATAGACCATCTCGTATTTTCCATGTATATTATTAACAGGTAATCACATGATTTTTCTCATGCAATTTGGAATAAACAAGCACTTGTTAATTTTTTCAAAGACCACAAATTGCACTAGCCCTACGGGCTCGTGCAATTTTGTTAGTCTTTGAAAAAAATTTACTCGTGCTTATTTATTCCAAATTTCACTCGAAATCATGTGATAACCTATACAAATTCACTTCAATTGACAAAAACATGGCTTCGTAACCTAAGCAGGTCTCATTCGTTTTATCGTTTCCGGGTGTTTCAGTTTGGACGAGTGAAGACGCTGGGAAAATGCTGGTGTAGGCAAAAATGTTTTGCTTGTTTCTCGTCGGTATGCAAACGAAGGGGCTTTTGAAAATGTATTTGTGTGGTCAGGGCCTTATAAGGAAGTAAAGTCATTGAAGTGTGGCGTGATGGTAAATTAATTCGGGAGTAATTTAAGCATGTGAAAAATAACCATTAGATCAGACGTTCGTGTCATTTTTGGACCTGTTTTTGGACCTGTTTTTGGACCAAACAGCCATTTTTTGGAGTCACTGAGTTGTATAACAATAATTCAATTGTTTTGCAAACAACTGCTTTCTGCTGGTGCGATTTATTCATCTTAGAAACATGTACCATAACATCGAAGCTGTTTTACTGTTGCTATAGCAGTGTTTGATCAAAACAAAACACCTCTGCTGGGGAATTCCCTTTGCTATCGAAGCGAAATACATCAAATATATATATTTAGCCAGAGGTCTGATTGGTTCTGTCCGAACCTGATGAGGATATTTACGCGGGTATGCCAAAACATTGATCAGAGAAAAAGAAGACTTCGAGCTGGTGATTGCTTTGTACCAGGGCCGTGTTAAGTTCAGGTGAAAGGACCGAGCGCCCACCACAAGGTTTGTCTTATGTTTCTTCCTTTTGCTGTACTACGCTCACTTTCCACTTGAGTTTCTTCATCTCTAAAGCGCCAATCAGACACACACCCCCTTTCAGAGCGAGAGAATATCGATTTTAGAGGTGCCGTAGACCAAATCGGCAATATAAAGAAAATGACGGTGCAGGCTTTTTACTTCCGAATGATAAAGTTATATCTTTTTGTTTCCGTTCGTAATGTAAGACGGTAGTCGGGTGGTCGGGAGATAATTTTGTAATCTTGATCTTCGTAGAATGATGGCTTCGATATAGAAGTATTTCATGAAAGACTGCCACTAATTCGCCTAAACACCGAAACACATCAGGTTCTACTGATTTATCTGTGATATCCAACCGAGAAGCTCATATTAGTTATGATTTTGTTTTATTGTGCTTTAAGAGCGAGACAGTTACCCATCAAATTCGACGGATCCGATCGAACTAATGTTATTCAACAAATTGACCACAATTTTCCGTTGTCTCTAACCTTACTTATCATAGAAATGATGTCTACAATGTTTAAAACGAAAGTGAAACCACGAGGCGCAAGCGAGTGGTTTCACTGCAGAGTTGTTTCCAGAGTATTTTTTCTCTTTCTACTTCTCTTCTAGCGCCAATTAGACACAAACCCCCTTTCCTTTGCATTTCTTCCGAAAATCAGCCTTTTCGTCACTTTTGGACGTTGGTATAGGCAAAAATATTTTCCTTCGTTCTCGCCAATATGCAAACGAAGAGGCTTTTCAAAACGTATGAGTGTGGTCAGGAAGAAAAGTCATTAAATTATCACGTGAAGGTAAATTAATTCGGGAGTAATTTAAGCATGTGAAAAATAACGATTAGATCAGACGTTCGTGTCATTTTTGGACCTGTTTATACGTCGTAATGGAAACTTTGTTAATTAAAAGCGCACGTTTTGTTGAAAGGGCATTTTGTCCGTAGAACTTGACAGTTGCGATGCACATGTAAATGAGTGAAAGGCCTTCAATCAATTTAATCTCAATCTCTAGAGGGAAATAAGAACATTCATCAAATTATTATCTACTATTTTTTTTGTTATTGTAAAATGGAATATCTGTATTGCGATCTATTTATATCCTGCCTCCGCTATGGACCAAACAGCCATTTTTTTTTTAAGTCATTGAGCTGTATAACAATAATTCAACTGTTTTTGCAAACAAAGGTATGTTATATTCAGCGCTACTTTACCACCTCAATTCTTTTAAAATTGGGTACGGTTTTTCAGCTTTGAAATATTTCTTGCATTCTGTTTATCAAAGAGCTGCTTCCTTTTGGAAGGCCATCACTTTTTTAATCGAGAGGTTCGGGAAATGATTTTGTAAGCTTGATCTTCGTAGACTGATAGCTTTGATATACAAAATTTTGTTATGGAAGACTGCCACTTATTTGCCTAAACACCGAAACACAAAATGTTCTACAGATTTATCTATGTATAATAATAAGTTCAAGAAATTTCCATTTGAGAATCCTGGAATAATATGTCCCACTACTTATAAAGTGACTTTTTGGATCGATCTACACGAGGTCTTATTTCCGAGCTAAATCTCTTTGATGAGGCAGCCGGCATAAGCCAATAATAAAGTAAATAGTTTCGTAAACAACATGTGCACGAGTGACTGTTCCCTGAAAGATATCTGATAGGTTTCATTTACATAAATCGTTGTGTTCTTGTAGCTTATATTGCGATCCGTTTGAGTGAAAGACCTCGAATCAGAAAATTCGAAATCGGCGGAGGAAATAAGATTGCTCACTATATTTTTTATCTACCACATTTTTCTCGTAAATGGAATAACAGTTTTATTATTATGGATAACATAATCTGTGTGGCGATTTCAACAGGTTTTAGATTTCAACATCAACTGTTCATATCATTTTTTCTAAGAACGAAAGATGTAAATGAAATCCAGAATTTTGAAGATAGAAATTGAATGTTTTGCTACCCTACCTAAAACTGACAGCGATATGTTCCTGAATTAGGAAAGGGAAAGGGGTTGTTTTTGATATTTTTTCAGAATAATATGTTACGAGATGTTTCTTATTTCAATTTGATGAAGCATACGCTCATAGGAATAATTAAATGGTACCAGAGCTAATTTCTTTCGAAGAAACCTTCACTTAATTCTTTAAGAAAGGGGAGGTTTTTATTGAGAAATGCTCATAGGGATAATAGAATGGTACCAGTGCTAATTCCTTCAAAGACATTCTCTCTTAAAAACTGATAATCGATAACCGGGAGATGTACGATTAAGAAATTTCCAAACAGTGTTTGGGAGTCTTATTAAAAAAGTTTCCCATTAATGATATGTATACAAGAGATCATATTCTATTGTGTATAACGTGACTTCTTGGATATACACGAAAAGGTCCAATTTTCGGGGTAAATCCCTTTGAAAAAGCAGCTGGAATAAGTCAATGAAAAAGCAAATAGTTTTGTAAAAAAAAATGTGCACGAGGGACTCATTTACATAATCATTGTAATCTTGAAAAGGTCAGGATGTGATCAAAACAAACTCCCATTCATTTACAGAGAAAGCCCTTGTCTTTACGAATTGTGATATATATGAACCAATCAAATGGTTGATTTGCGAAATCCTGTCGTTCAGAGAAATATATCTACCATAAGTTCTCAAAAAAGAGTGAATATAGATGACAAGTAGATCTGCGTTACAGAGATTGTTTGAGAATTGTTGTTACTCATTTTATTATCTTATGGAAGGAGAAACTTATTTTCTCTTAGATTTAGAAGGGAAAAGCTCCTAGGTAAGGGGAAATCTTTCAAAAAACAAGCGTAGTAAGTTAATAACACGCTACACGCTGTGCAACCATCATTTCCATAAGGGACTTTTTTCCTAAATGTCTGCCTTCATTTACATTCAAGTGGCATTTGTGTTTATGCGGGGAAAGTCATGCCATGATAAAAAAAAAACAAACAAACAAACAAAAAACACTGATCTTACCACACTACGTCAGTTATTGACTAACATCAAAGACAGAGACGAACCGAGGAGCAGACAAGGAGCAGTATATAAGATCAATTGCTCCGACTGCCACGCCTCCTACATCGGTGAGACTGGCAGAAACCTCACAACTAGACTGACTGAACACAAACGAGCGACGAGGAAAGCCGATGTCAACAATCACATTGCTGAACATCACCGACTTACGAACCGCACTATTAACTAGGAATCTGCCCAATGCTAACCTACAGCACCTACTACTTTCAACGACTGACCCTGGAAAGCTGGTTTACTAACTTGGAACAGACTCCACTCAACAGGTGCCAACCACCACCGGCACCATACAAACGACTCATCCACGACATTAACATTACAAACGTACCGAACAGAACGACCTAACTTCACAAACAGATCCAAACCGACCAATCACGACGACCTACGCCACTTGAGTCTTACAGACAATAACATCACGGCAAAACTGATCAATCAGTGTACACAAACTGGACTAAGTACATTCGACTGACAACAACCTTTCACTTGCCTCTGATGATGACTTCTGCTCAGGTTGTCGAAACGTCAGTCACCATTACCGACAAAAGTCCCTCTCAGGACTACACTCACCCGGACGATAAAATTACACTATCACATATTTTCTCTTTCTTAATTTAGAGTGAACTCTAGAAAGTAAGGAAGTTGTTTAATCTCAATTCCAGCAGGCCAGCTTTTAAGGAGTGAAACACTTGAGGCCACTCATAATAAGACACACCAGAATATTTGAAAACAAGTTGTATGCGTGGGTATTAGACTTAACTCGATTGAAAGGTCAATGCTTAAATAACACAACACAATGGATTGAAACAGGAATTATCTTCAGAGATTTTAGACCTCACGTATCCTATAAAAGCTATTTCTTTCCTTCCGTTCATTTTTTCTGAGAAAACAGTAATTGCCCGCGATAACGGGAGATGTACGTTCAAGGAATTATTTGAGAATTGTTGAATTTTTGACTGGCCATTTCTGAGCATGCATCAGACACAAATCCACGAAAGCTTTTCTTTTTTTTTTTCCTTTTTGTGGGTAGATCCTTGTAAAACAGCACCAGAAATAAGCCAATAAAGGTCAAAACGCTCTGCAAACATCATGCAGACGAAGAAAATTTTCCAGATGGCTTGACAAGCCTTCGTTGTTCGGGAAAAGGAGTCAAGGCAATTATCTTTCTACAGGGACAGCCCCTTTTTTTTTAATAAAACCTGTGATAAGCGAACCCATCAAATGATTTTTCGTCAGTGTAGCACTCTTTAGCGAGGATAATTCTAAGTAAATGAATTTTGTTAGCTGAATTACAATTTTATACCTTCTTGAGCGGCACGGTTTGTTCGAAGAAATGTTTTTTCACTAGGCAAGTTGACGCACCCAACTAATTTTCTGTGTTGCTGTATCTACACAATTTTGTCATTCCCAGTTTTCCTTAATGTAACAATTTTGATTCCCTTTGCCTGACCTTACTCTGCAGGAATACGAATCGTGCAACTAAGAATGGGGGAATTCAAAGAGTGGGACAATGCTCTCAATGACCTGGACGTCGATCAGTCACACTCGGATATGAAAGACGCCGAAAAGTTAAACGATGATGTAGAAGTTATGTTTCGCATAGCAAAGGAAGCAGTCCAAAGTCTCCGTGCAGCGGCTGATAAACTTGACGAAGCGTGGAGTGATGGCAAGATAACTCGTATAGGTGGAATTTCCGTTGGTGTAGTGGGAGGAGTCCTCACCATCATCGGAGGAGTTGCAACGGTTATGACGCTAGGGGCTGCTACACCCTTGTTAGTTACAGGAATAAGCTTTGGCGTCATCGGAGCTGGTACAAACATAGCGGGAAATATTAAAGAGTCACACATCAACTCGAAAGAAATCGAGAAAGCTGACAGTGACTTAAAGAAGGCTGTGGATAGCATAAGGAATGTTAAGGGGACCATCCACAAGTGGTTGGATGACAAAGATATACCCAGACTGCGCAACATTTGCAAGCTGGCTGAGGTTAATAGATGGGGCAAGCCAGTGTGCAAGCTCTTCTGTATGATTTTGCTTGCCGCCGAAGAGGCTTATAAAGAAAGCTTGGCCTTTGCAGGACCGGCAGCCAAATTCGTTGCCTCAGAAGCTGGTAACGCGGGTATAAAAGCGACTGGGATAGCTGGTGCAAAGTCTGCTGGCAACGCTGGTGCAAAGTCTGCTGGCAACGCTGGTGCAAAGTCTGCTGGCAACGCTGGTGCAAAGTCTGCTGGCAAGGCTGGTGCAAAGTCTGCTGGCAAGGCTGGTGCAAAGTCTGCTGCCAAGGCTGGTGCAAAGTCTGCTGGCAAGGCTAGTGCAAAAGCAGCTGGGAAGGCTGCTGCAAAAGCAGCTGGGAAGGCAAGTGCAGGAGCCGCCGATGATGTCTTACAAGCTGGAATCAAAGCAGGAGGCAAACTTGCTGGTGGCTTGATCATTGGAATCAGCACTGTATTTCTGACATGGGATATTATCGATCTTGGCTGCACTATCAGAGATCTCGTGGAAAAGAAAGGATCAAACGCCGCCAAAGAATTGAAGCAGAAAGCGGAGATTCTTGAGAATATTATGAAGAAATATGAGGAAGAAGGGTAGATCTAAATTGGGTCAATGGACCATGAAAACGTAGCCATGTAGAACAAGCACAATTGACATGAACACTGAACCTTAAAAAAAACTTCCTCTAGCTTCTTTTTTAAACTTTTGTGGAAAACTTTAGTACCTTCTGCGCAATAAAGTAAAGGTTTGTTTGATCGAGGCACCGATAGAAATATTATTCGTATATTCCTAAGCACAGTCCAATTGTTGAACCAGTTAAAAGACAAAATAAACATCGAGAAAGAATTTTCATTATAAGTGTTTTTTGACGTAATTAAACTTTGAAATTGAATGGAAATAATATATTGCCATTTGCCATTCAGTAAAAATGATAATAAGCCAGTTGATCATTTCTTATTCCTTTTGGCGGTCTATCTTACAGGTATAATTTAGCACGCTCGACACCTTTTCTTCTTTGAGGTGACTTATGGTGTAAACATGAAGTACTCATCCTCTGCACTGAATCTATAATCAGGTAATTTACACGAATAGCACGTAGCTCTTTTGGGGGGGGTACCTTGGGTACGCCCTTGCCTCTCCGAATTTTCTCTTTATTTTGCTGTTATGCAACAGTCCTCAAGGACTATTTTCTCTTTAGATATATTTTTAAGTATAATTTTAATTCTGTTAGTAAGTTTATTATAATTTTTCTATCGTCAATCTTGTTTTCTTTTTTCCCGAACGTAACCGTAAGACAAAGAAATTTAAGGTAGAAAGTCATTTTGTAAAGCGTAACATCGCGAAGGTACCTACTTAATATGCAAACTCCGCTTTTCGTAGCTTAGCGTGATTCACTAGTTAAGTATAAAAGCATGACGAAGGTTAGAGATTGACAGCTCAGTAAGCGTCACTTTTATAAGCGGTGACCACCACTTTCCTTGAGAGGTCAGAGCTAGTCCCGAGGTAATAAGTTGTGTGTAAGAGAGAGAAGAATAAAGAAACCTTCAACTGGTTCAAGAGAGTTAGATAAAACATCCACAAACCGTACTATTTACCTCGAATTTCTCCGAGATTACAGCTGTTGAAGAAAGTATCAGTCAATCGAAATCGCCGTGAAGGAACCTCTATTCCGTAGATGAAATGTAGCAAACGCACAGAGGAACCTGGGAAATGACTTAAAATGGCTTGAAATTGAACCTTTTTTTTCAAACGGTTATAGTGACGAGAATATCCTAGATACAATTTGTTTAAATCACTGCAGTAAGCCTCAAGGTTCGATCGACCCTTAATATAGATATATGCACTCGCACGTCCAAGTAACAGAAAGTGTCAATATCTTCGGGAATCAAGCAGTTATCGAAAAGGTCACGACGTCAATAAGCTTCAGTCAGAAAAAACTATTAAAGTGGTTGTGTCACGGTTTTCTTTAAAAACTCCACGCTGTTATGCCGGTGTAATCATGCATGATTTGGCTATAGTGGTACCGGTCACACAACTCCTCGATAATTATTTTACTATAAGGGCGTCACGCGTCACGGCAAACCCCTCGGGTGGTATAGAGACTCATACAGATGATATATTCGTATTATGTCCTTGCTTTGATAATCAGCCAATTTCAGGAACACTCCAGAATTTTTTAGTGTTGAGCAAGAAATAGAAATGAGGAAAGATGTTTTTGCGTCATGTCACGGGCGTAGGTCAGAGAAAAAAATGATGAGTTCCAGCGAGGAATCGAACCTCTGACTCTCGTATTCCGCACACCGATGCGCTATCACTGAGCTACAGTGACTCTACGGTACGCTAGGCCATTGTTTTTTTCCGAGTATATTATTAATTCGACATTTGCACTCGAAACACATTTGAGTTCTCCCCTTTTGTGATTTCTTGCTCATAACCACTAGCGCATTAATTCCAGTTCTTGCCGTGACACTACAGAAGACAGTAGAAGACGGCCACTTCAGGATTACGCGTGATTGACAACAAAACTTTTCCTTGCAGAAATATCTGAATAGGTCTTAAATAGCTCTAAGAAAAGATTTTAATTCCACGAACTGAAAGCCAAAAGTGTTAGCCGCTAAATAAATTTTTCTCCTTCAAAATAAATTGTAGCTCTGTCTGTTATGAGCAGCCGTTCCCTCCGCCATAGGCAAGCATATCATATAATGAACGGCTCAGAACTATTAGGAAAGAACTGAAAAATTGATAAACCGTCTTGTAGATGGTAACTGCATCAATTCTTTTCATTGTAAACTTATTTTTTTCCTAGAAGAACTTTGAAGGTTGCATTCAAAAAGCTGTTCGTAGAAAAGTCGGGGCATGATACCGTTATATCGATCAAAACAAACTATTGAGTGTTTACTGGGAAAGCCCCTTTTCGATGAATTCTACGATAAGGAACCAATCAAATGGTTTGTCTCTGTAACACTATCGTATTCAGAGATCTAATTAAATGACTGCAGGGTACGGAGTAAATGACCATTACAGTGGTACTTTCTCTGACGACGTTTACGCTCATACGAAGAAACTGTGGCTAAACCAAATCTCCAGGTTAGTAATATGCTTCTTCATTTTTTGTAGCTAAATTAGCTCTTCAAATTTACGGTACTTTAACATCTAATCCTCTGCTCCTGTGATCTCCATGTAATAATCATTCGATCATCGACTCTCATTGATAACTTTGTCAAAACTGATCTATTATCGTCATGAAATAACTGTCGGTCTTACCCTTATAGAGATCAGTTCGAAAAATGTTTCTAAACTAGTTCCCAACCATCCAAGTTAGCACAGTGTTGCACCACGAATGGATATTTCTCTGAGGTTCCGCAGAGAAAATTCATTTTGTGACTGAATTGTGTCTGAGAAAACTGTAGATATTGTTTATCGGCTGATATAATTTTAAAAAATGTTTTGAGAATTTTTGACACTTGATTGTTCCTTCAATTGCGGAGTTACTTGCATGCATCAAATGTAAACCAGCAATAGCCAACGATGAATATTTTTTCCGAACTCAAATAGGAGATACTTCGTTTTCGGGGAAAACAACATACACACGAGGGACTCTTTCTTAGAAGAAATCTGATATGTTTCATTTACAACGCCGTCGTATTCTTGAAAAGGTCAGGGCACGATGAGGACAAACGCTTTATTAACTGCACAAATTAAAGGGAAAGCTGTGTTTCTACCGTGACAGGATAGGTGCAACAATAAGAGTTACTAACTCCTTTGAGAAGTTTAATACTAAACATAAGAACAATGTGCAAATCTAAATGGAAATGATAAAAATAACAATAGCAAAAGAGACTGCAAACAAGAAATTTCATCAGAAGTATCAAAGGTATTTTAAAGTTTTCCTCCCATTTTCCGAAAACTAGCATGATTTTTGTAACGTGGATTTCTCAGAAAGAGCTTTAAGCTATGCTTGCAATTTACATCAAGTACGTAAGGCTTAAGTGTTCTTTCACATACATTTTATTAAGGAAGACTGTGAAAGATTAACAGTTTCTTTTAGCATTACATGTGATGGTTTTATCAGTAAATGACTTCTCGTAATCGTAGGTTTCAACCACTTCTTTTGGCATCCACGGCTTTTAAATGGTGATGAATAATTAGAATTGCTCTAAATAATTTCACGGGCTCGGTAGCTAAAGGCAATTGTTTTGCTTTTGTATGAGGGAGGACTAGCTAAGCTTCAAGATCAGAGATCTCGAGGAAAACAAAGGAACAGACACCGCCAAATATTTTCGACGAAAAGAAGAGGAGCTTTAGAATATTATTAAGAAATTAGAGAATGAAGGATCCATCTAAATTGATTCAATGAATAAAAAACTTAGCAATGAAGGGCAATCATAAAAGATTAGCTTCGAAAAGTTGAACATCCTATAGCTTTGGTTTTTATTTACCACGGATGATATCAGTGTGGAAATTTCCAATAGCCTTGCACAGTGAGATAGAAACCTGCTAAAGCCAACGACAAAGATATTTATCTTTCTTCAGAGTCCAATCTTTGAGCCGTGCGTTCTGCGGCTAATGTAGTATTTTAATGTTTGACACGGGGATAGTGGCGTTGCATAAAAAATCATAAAATGATGCATAAAAATCGCCGTCAGTAAAGTTCAAAAGGGATTTCTGTTTCCATCATAATCTCAGCTAAATTCAGTAATTTAGACATACAAGTAGAAGAGGCTAGAAAATGACCCACTATTCCAAATGTTAAGAAAATTAAGTGAAAACAAATTTTTGTCGAGAGCAAAACGTTGCTACTCGTTAATTACAACACAAAATAATAGTAAGATAACAAACAAAGCTTACAAACATTAACAAAAACACGCGCAACAACAAGGACGATAACAGCATGCTAATACCTTACATATGGGAGTTCTGTTCGGAAATTATCTTTGATAATATTTCTCTTAGACAGACTTTAGGAGTTTAATTTTCTTTATGTGTTTCCACGGGGAGACTGATCCATAGATGGGCGCCATTATAACTAAACCTACGCTTTACGTGGTCAGTTCTTGGTATGGGAAGGAATATTATGAAATTAATTTTGCCTTTGTGGTCATCGTAACTCAACGTTCCCGGAATTTTTAATACCTTACACTTTAGGTAGCCAGTTCTTGGTATAGGAAGGGACCATATGAAATTTTGCCTTTGTGTCAAAGACATCGTAACTCGAAAATATCTGCGTTTTAACTAAAACTACGCTGTAGTCAGTTCTTGATATGGGAAGGAACAGCATGAAATTTTAACTTTGTGTCAAGGGCATCGTAACTCGAAATTCCCGGAATTTTAACTAAAACTGCGCTTTAGGTAGTCAGTTATTGGTATTGAAAGGGGAGATGAAATTTTGCCTTTGTGTTGTGAACATTGTAACTCAGTGTTGCCGAAATTTTAACTAGAACTAAGCTTTACGTTGTCAGTTCTTGACATGGAAAGGGACAACATGAAATTTTGCATTTTTGTGTCTGCTGCATATATAATGCATGCAGACACTTTGATAAGCTGTAAAACGCGCGACCAGCTACTTCATATACGACAAGATCTCGGATTTACTCTTGACGTTTCACTGCGGATTCCATTTGGTGACACGATACATGAAGTATGCACGGAGGGGTAATACTTTCGGCCTGTAATACTTTCGGCCTGTAATACTTTCGGGTGCAAACTTCGTTCCTCAGGGGAATAATCTATCCAATCGGATACGAGGAAAGGACAAAGGAAAGAGTTCGCGGCAAACTACCGATTTCCGGGAAGACTCGGAACCAAACAAATCTGAGAAAAGAACAAAGTCAAATCCGTCAAACCATGTGCTTTCGAAAAACGTTTGGGTTCCGTCGTATCGTCCTGATTTCGTTCGTCAAGCCAGGGTGTATTATTGCTTGCAAGGTGAGTGATCTTTTCGCTTTTCATATTTGTAATGGATTTCTTAAAAGGTGTTTTCTCATTTTGCCACAGCATTCGCACTGGGAGTCATTCCGGCCGAGTGAAAGGTTTTGAAAGATGCTTTGAATTTGTAAATCGACTGAAGCTTTCTCGGCGCCAACACGATCACCGCCCGGCCATTTTGCAAGTGCTCAGGACGCAAAATAAGCTTTATGAGCCCCATTTGGGGAATGCAAAGTCCCTTCGGGGAACAATTGAGCCCCATTTGGGGAATGAAAAGCCCGTTAAGGGAATTATTAAGTCTCACTTGGGGATTACAAAGCCCAATGCGGGATATAATATGCCCTGTTTACGAAATGGATTTGGCAGAAGATACATGTATTTCACTACACACGTGAAAACATCTATCACTAGACAAACATGTGCGAAAGCTGTGGCGATTTTATACAGAGGAGTGAAACATAGAACTAGTATTCTTCATGATAATAACTATCTAAGCATCGCTATGAACAGATCTTTGCATACAGTTGTAAGGTATCAATGCTTTCAAAAATTGGAATCCTTCATCAAGATGAATCAATTGCTCCTTCACATTTCAACTGTCCAGCATTTGAAGATTTGCTATTTCCTTTGCACTTCCTAAGTGCAACTTGTGATTTTTCTAAGAGAATTTTCATTTGAAGCTTTTTTGTTTTGAAGAATATATTTTCAACGCACATAGCAGCTCTCCTATCTGATCGTCTTAGTTCAGATTTACAAGTGTCGCTATAATGAACATTAGCTAGTCTATCTTTATTTTCTGGTCGACTTTGACCAAGGAATATACCAGGATATGCTAATTCTTCAGAATATTGATCTCTGAATATACTTAAGGGCTTGTTTCCCTCTCCTGGTGCAACATTTAAAATACGTTGAGGCAGACTGTCTTCAAAATAATGTGTGTTGGTCAACATGGTGTCAGTCTCCCTATGTTATTAGAAATTTTGAAATACATTATATTGCTATGAAACAAACTCAAAAGGTTCTTTTTCATTTGCAGGCAATGGAAGAACAAAAAGAAGAGATTGTTGGTTTCTTACACAATGTGTCTCCAACTAAAAAAAGTAGCAAGACATCTTACTTTGACATGTCCATACAAACCACTGATGGCTTAGTAAGAGGAGTCTGCTTCTCCGGAAGTAAACAGGAACACTTTGATCAAATGAGCAAAAAGAAATCTCCAATAAAACTTCGAAATTTTAGAATTGAAAGAGCAGGAGATGCAACCACAGTACTGATGAATAACAATGTACTGAGCCTACAAAAGAAATACCTTTTTCAAGAATTGAGTTGCCAAGTGCCAACAATATCCAATCAATTTCAGCTGCAAACACAAATCAAAGTATCACCATCAAAGCCAAACTTATTCAGATGTCATCAACAAAAAAAGTGAAGGCAGAGGATGGTGAAAAAAAAAAGTTGTTTGCCTATCTTGTGGACCCACATGGAGCCATTAAGGTGACACTTTGGGAACAGTTCTGTGGATTAGAAGAAGGAAAAACTTATAACTTTCAAAATCTCCAAGTAAAGAAGGAGTACAACTCAAATGGCGTATATTTGAGTACCCCCAAAACAGGATGCACAATTACAGAAGTTGAGCCATTTTCACAACCTCTCATTAATCCTGCTGAGCTACCTCAGAACTTTACCAATACAACAGCAGCAGCAGAAATACTTGGAGTGCGAAGTGTCACTGCATATCAAGCCTGCTGCAACTGTAATAAAAAGCTGGTAATAGAGACGTCTTCCATACTAACCTGTTCAACTTGTGGGCTCAAGCAGAATATGAAGTCCACTATTCAACAATGTTATGTACAACTACTGGTACAAATTAAAGAATCGAAGATCACAGTGACCCTGTTCAACGACATCCTGCATGATGTGCTAGCGTCACAAGGAAAGAGCACTCTTCCGCTCACTGAAGAAACCATAACTGCCTTTCTTCTAGAGTTACCAACTGTAACCAGCATAACATTCAACAACAAAATAGTGGAGTCAGTGCAAATCTGAATAAAATGAACAATTTCCTGTCACACATCAGTGGAAATTACTACTGAATACCAAACGTTAATAATACCTGTTTTGTTACAGTTTGCAACAAACATTTTGTAGGCACTGGTTTTAAGTGAAATTATTGTTTCTCTGACTGATAAACATTATTTACATTATTTTTTTATGTGCTGCTTTTTTTGGGATAATATTTCTGTTGCGTTACATTTCTGATACATTTCATTTCAATTAAAAGACAAACACTTCAAAATACTTTTAAAAGTATATTCACCTATTAGTTACTTGAACACAACAATGTAAATATACTAACTTTGTTTTACCTATGTTTTGTTCCAAATTGATTGCATATTACCATTAAATGAAAAACATAATGATTTCCTAGGAATTATTACAACCAGAGACTTTTTCTTGCTTTGCAAGACTGCTACTGCGTTTGCATTACAGTTGTCTTGTGTTACAAAGACTTCAGATACTGTTCAATTTTGTTAAAAACTATAGGCTGTTGTATTTCAATTCTTTGATTTAAATATTCTGCTACAAAATAAAAGAAACGTTCACTTTCATGTTAGATTCTTTGCAGTACCATAACACAATAAAAGTTATTTAAACAGTGATGAAGATGTAATCACAATCATGATATTGATGATTGACATTGATGATCCCTTACCTCCAACTGGAGCATTGGACATTCACCACTTCAGTTCCCCATCTTTGTGATGCCTTGAGCATTCCATGGCACTGCCTTTCGGGAGATGTTTCTAGCCAGTTTAACAGTATTAAAAAAAAGGCGCCTACAGCAGATTCCATTTCACTGCAGCAGACACAGACACAAGTGTCAGACACAAGTACCCATTGGGTACCTATTTTTGTCATAGACATCGTAACTCGAAAATCCCGGCATTTTGAATTAAGCTAAACTTTAGGTAGTCAGTTCTTCGTTTGGGAATGGCTAACATGAAACATGTTTAGCCTTTGTGTCGAAGACATCGTAACTCCCAATTCCCGGAATTTTAACTTAAACTAAGCTTTAGGTAGTCAATTCTTGGTATTGGAAGGGACAATGTGAGATTTTACCTTTGTGTTGTGAACATTGTGACTAGAAATTCTCGGCATTTTAACTAAAATTACGCTTTAGGTAGTCAATTCTTGATTTGGGAAGGAAAGTTATGAAGTTTTGCCTTTGTGGACATCGTGACTCGAAATTCCCGGAACGGTAACTAAAGCTGCGCTTTAGGTAGTTAGTTCTTGGTATTGGAAAGGGAGATGAAATTTTGCCTTTGTGTTTTGAATATTGTAACTCAGTGTTCCCGGAATTTTAACTAGAACTAAGCTTTAGGTAGTCAATTCTTGGTATTGGAAAGGACAATATGAAATTTTGCCTTTGTGTTGTGGACATTGTAACTCGAATATCTCGGCATTTTAACTAAAATTACGCTTTAGGTGGTCAATTCTTGATATGGTGAGGGAAATTATGAAATTTTGCCTTTGTGGACATCAATCGAAATTCCCGGAACGTTAACTAAAACGGCGCTCTAGGTAGTCAATTCTTGGTATTGGGAGAGACGATACGAAACTTTTGCCTTTGTGTCGTATACATTGTAACTCAGAGATTCCGCAATTTTAACCAAAACTAAGCTTTAGGTAGTCAGTTCTTGGTATGGGAAGGAACAACATGAAATTATGCTTTTGTGTTGAAGATGTCCTTTTGTATATTAGTGGCTTTTGCATGGAAATAAATGGCCTGTCTCGCTTAAGTGCATACAACGAAACATGACGAGGCTGTTTTACAAATCTCATGCACTTAAGCCTCCTTTCACGAGAGTTTTCCACCACTGTCAATCTTTCTCCAGTTGGTTTGGTTCATTTGGATGTCATCTACATTATTGGTTTAAAGATTGTAATTTTTTCCTTGAGGCAATCGCCAGAAACTCTGTTTTGGCGGTACAGATACCTAACCTTTTAGCTTTAAGATTAAGATCAACATGCTTCCATTTATTATTGACTTGAGTCTCAAGATAAGCTAGTTAGAGCCAGTAACATTAGCGTGGTTGGCATTCATTCGGTGGTGAGAGCTCATATTTTAGCAATTTTGTGGTTCATTTAGGCGGATCAGGGAGAAAGGGGGCCGGTTAAAGTTATTCACTTTTGGGGAACTTCACAGTTTAGGCGGCCCAAGGTAGAAAGGAAGTTGTTTACATTGCATCTTTGAACACGATTCCAGATCATCTTGCTCACGGCAGGAACAACATATACATTTGTTTGAGCGGTTCCCCTCTAAACGAACTTCTTAAGGATGATACTCAATAGTTCCCCCAAAGTTTTTTTTTTTTTTTTAGTTGACGGGGAGCGCTGTGAAACATCCTGTAGAACTGCTTAGAAGGAGAGCAGATTAGGAGCAATGGACAAAAAATCGTTTTCTGAGGGCGTAATCAAGAAATTTTTCCGATATTTACAAAACTGGTAAAGCTAAGTTTAAGTCTGGTCTAAAATAGGATTGCAAAATGCTTACGAATACTCAAGCGGGTCTAGTGTTGTAGTCGCAAATCCACAATTTATTCAAACAATCGAGATCAGGTCAGACCACATACACTTCTTAACCTTTGCACGATTCGCTAAATGGAAAATATACGAGCGAATAAGTAAACCTTGGAATTTCCAACACTGAACTGTCTCTTCATCCGACTTAAGAACTCACAATGTGTAGGAGCTTTTGTAAATCCGCAGTCAAACTAATGAAAACAACTACAAACATGGCGACTCATTCTCTTCGTGTTCGCTCTAAGACCGCTGTGCCTTTTGGGAGGCACATGCTTCCCAACACTAGAATAAGAAATCGGCTAACAAATGAAAATATTCAATAAAAATGGTAACAACAAGTGCATGCAAAGCTTTTCACAGTACCAACGGCAAATCATCCTAATAATTGACCATGTACACCTTCCCGCCCCGCCCCCTCCCTTAGAAAATTAGCAGCGAAACATTTCAAAGGGGAAATGGTTAATAATAGGCGCTGAAACAAACAGAGATGAAGCCTTGACCTTTATGAGTATCACGTGCACAGAAGCCTTCTTTATTCGTATAACCAGGTCTGAAATACCACAGTCAAGACTTTGGCAGAATCATAGCAAAGGGTACCGGTGGTATCGAGCAAACCCCAGCCTTTTTGGTGCAAAGCTTATCGACACTCGGCAAAAATCTATGAACGACAAACATTACACAAAAGAGACTTTGGACTTTCACATTCAGCCTGCTAAAGCTGCTTTTTATTGGTTGGCCTTTTTCCAGAGTTATCCAGGAATTTCACTGTTCGTATTTCCACGAATTGAAACTAAAAATGCGAACCAATCAAATAAGCTTGTCTGTGATTAAACAGTATACTTTACAGAAATCTGGTTGGTTCTGCAGAGGAGGCTCAGTGACACGTATGCAGAGGAGGCTTAGTGACATGTAAGCAATTTGAATTCACTGCATTCGTGGATCAGAGTTGCGGAGTTTTCCACCAAGCGGTTAACAAACTTGCAGGAAACAGGTAAGGTGAAGCGGACCCGATAAATCACAAGGTTTTAATTTGTTTTTACTGAAGTTAGATTTCTAAGTCAGCCGATACTGTCGAAGCTTAATCTGTCATTAGATCGGAGTATATTCGCGAGAAGATAAATGGCAAACTTTTCCTTCTCGAACTCGCCGGAAATTGACGGATCTTGGTCAACTTCGTCCGACTCATTTTTTAATTCAAATAGTTTCTACTCTTCCCAAATTCATTATCATTACGGATTTCATTGCAGTCATAGATCAGTGTTGCGGTAACTCGGACTGAGTTAAGCAGGATCTTTCGCATCACAAGGTAAGCCTTGATTTTGTGCCCTTTTTTTCATTCTGTTAGTAATACTGAACAGGCTTAATTCATAATCGTATCGAAAGAGAAATATGTACATAGAAGAAGACCATATAAAGAGAGGTAACCGACAAAGGTACTTCCGTCTAAACTCAGCGATTGGTGAATGCAAGAGAAGTTTAATCTAATCCTCCGAGTAAAGGGTTTATCTCGGTGGAATGTGACGAGCTTGTTTGCTGTGGAATAGTTTTAACGTTTTTCTGTATGACTTTATTGAGTGGAGTGTTGTCAGGAATCAGTAATAATTCCCCAAAATATTGTGCCGTCGTAGTAATTTGATACTCAAACATTTTGCTAATAATCATATAGTAGTTTATCAGCAAGCCATGATCATCTCGCTCCTGAGCTCACTTACCACTTTTGTTTCAACTTCTCTTCCAGTGCCAGACACAAACCCCCTTTGAGAGCGAGAGGATATCGATTTTAGAGGAGTCTTAGACCAAATCGGCAATATAAAGAAAATGGTTTTGCAGACTTTTCCCTTCCGAAACATCACGCGAAAATGCGAGACAGCGAGGAAGCTTTGTAAATATTCGTAAATATTCGGGAAAGTTAAGCAAAATAATTGCGGTGCGATTCAATTCATAAAGAAGGTTGAAAATTGTTATGGCAAATGCTTTGATTCAGAGATCTATTATCAAAGATCAGTTAAAAAACCATAAATTCACAGCGCCTTCCTTTGCATTTCTTCCGAAGATCAGCCTTTCCATCTCTTTTTAAAATATCAATAGATTAATTAAATTGATAATATACATGGAAAAATTACTCATTTCTGATTGGTCAAGGTAAATGCAGTTTTCAGGTAATTCAGTGCAGAAGAGAGTTAATTGAGTGCAGAAGAGGGTTAATTCAGTGCAAAGAAAGAAACAAATCAGACATTCTGATTGGTCAATAATCAAAAAAACTCACAGATAGCCAATCAAATGCGAGCCTTGGATGTCGCAACAAAATTTGAAAATTTGCGAGCGAAACAATGGCCGGCGTTTTAAGTAGGTTTTGTTTCGCCACCGCAGCTGAAGAACAACTTAAACAATGAAAACATTGTAAAAGGCACTGCTTTTTGGTTGTCGGTTTGGAAAAAGTGGTGTTTAGAGAAGGGAATTGCCGAAAAAATCGAAAATTACGAGCCGACCCGGCTTAACGTTTTGCTCGAGCGATCCAACGCCGAAATTAAAAACAAATATGCACGACGATTCCATTTCATTAAAAGTGATTCGGACACAGACTGAACAATTCCTTGAACTGTTTAGCCGGACTTTGAACTTTTTTGCACCTTAAAGATGCGAAGATATCATTGCATATTATTGTTTTGATCGTACGCAGTTGTTTTGACCGGACGCACGGTTTCAATAAATAATTTTTTGCACTTGATGCGCGCGCTTTGCTTATGTTTAATTATGATAGACCATCTCGTATTTTTCCATGTATATTATTAACAGGTAATCACATGATTTTTCTCGTGCAATTTGGAATAAACAAGCACTTGTTAATTTTTTCAAAGACCACAAATTGCACTAGCCCTACGGGCTCGTGCAATTTTGTTAGTCTTTGAAAAAAATTTACTCGTGCTTATTTATTCCAAATTTCACTCGAAATCATGTGATAACCTATACAAATTCACTTCAATTGACAAAAACATGGCTTCGTAACCTAAGCAGGTCTCATTCGTTTTATCGTTTCCGGGTGTTTCAGTTTGGACGAGTGAAGACGCTGGGAAAATGCTGGTGTAGGCAAAAATGTTTTGCTTGTTTCTCGTCGGTATGCAAACGAAGGGGCTTTTGAAAATGTATTTGTGTGGTCAGGGCCTTATAAGGAAGTAAAGTCATTGAAGTGTGGCGTGATGGTAAATTAATTCGGGAGTAATTTAAGCATGTGAAAAATAACCATTAGATCAGACGTTCGTGTCATTTTTGGACCTGTTTTTGGACCTGTTTTGGACCAAACAGCCATTTTTTGGAGTCACTGAGTTGTATAACAATAATTCAATTGTTTTGCAAACAACTGCTTTCTGCTGGTGCGATTTATTCATCTTAGAAACATGTACCATAACATCGAAGCTGTTTTACTGTTGCTATAGCAGTGTTTGATCAAAACAAAACACCTCTGCTGGGGAATTCCCTTTGCTATCGAAGCGAAATACATCAAATATATATATTTAGCCAGAGGTCTGATTGGTTCTGTCCGAACCTGATGAGGATATTTACGCGGGTATGCCAAAACATTGATCAGAGAAAAAGAAGACTTCGAGCTGGTGATTGCTTTGTACCAGGGCCGTGTTAAGTTCAGGTGAAAGGACCGAGCGCCCACCACAAGGCTTGTCTTATGTTTCTTCCTTTTGCTGCACTACGCTCACTTTCCACTTGAGTTTCTTCATCTCTAAAGCGCCAATCAGACACACACCCCCTTTCAGAGCGAGAGAATATCGATTTTAGAGGTGCCGTAGACCAAATCGGCAATATAAAGAAAATGACGGTGCAGGCTTTTTACTTCCGAATGATAAAGTTATATCTTTTTGTTTCCGTTCGTAATGTAAGACGGTAGTCGGGTGGTCGGGAGATAATTTTGTAATCTTGATCTTCGTAGAATGATGGCTTCGATATAGAAGTATTTCATGAAAGACTGCCACTAATTCGCCTAAACACCGAAACACATCAGGTTCTACTGATTTATCTGTGATATCCAACCGAGAAGCTCATATTAGTTATGATTTTGTTTTATTGTGCTTTAAGAGCGAGACAGTTACCCATCAAATTCGACGGATCCGATCGAACTAATGTTATTCAACAAATTGACCACAATTTTCCGTTGTCTCTAACCTTACTTATCATAGAAATGATGTCTACAATGTTTAAAACGAAAGTGAAACCACGAGGCGCAAGCGAGTGGTTTCACTGCAGAGTTGTTTCAGAGTATTTTTCTCTTTCTACTTCTCTTCTAGCGCCAATTAGACACAAACCCCCTTTCCTTTGCATTTCTTCCGAAAATCAGCCTTTTCGTCACTTTTGGACGTTGGTATAGGCAAAAATATTTTCCTTCGTTCTCGCCAATATGCAAACGAAGAGGCTTTTCAAAACGTATGAGTGTGGTCAGGAAGAAAAGTCATTAAATTATCACGTGAAGGTAAATTAATTCTGGAGTAATTTAAGCATGTGAAAAATAACGATTAGATCAGACGTTCGTGTCATTTTTGGACCTGTTTATACGTCGTAATGGAAACTTTGTTAATTAAAAGGGCACGTTTTGTTGAAAGGGCATTTTGTCCGTAGAACTTGACAGTTGCGATGCACATGTAAATGAGTGAAAGGCCTTCAATCAATTTAATCTCAATCTCTAGAGGGAAATAAGAACATTCATCAAATTATTATCTACTATTTTTTTTGTTATTGTAAAATGGAATATCTGTATTGCGATCTATTTATATCCTGCCTCCGCTATGGACCAAACAGCCATTTTTTTTTTAAGTCATTGAGCTGTATAACAATAATTCAACTGTTTTTGCAAACAAAGGTATGTTATATTCAGCGCTACTTTACCACCTCAATTCTTTTAAAATTGGGTACGGTTTTTCAGCTTTGAAATATTTCTTGCATTCTGTTTATCAAAGAGCTGCTTCCTTTTGGAAGGCCATCACTTTTTTTAATCGAGAGGTTCGGGAAATGATTTTGTAAGCTTGATCTTCGTAGACTGATAGCTTTGATATACAAAATTTTGTTATGGAAGACTGCCACTTATTTGCCTAAACACCGAAACACAAAATGTTCTACAGATTTATCTATGTATAATAATAAGTTCAAGAAATTTCCATTTGAGAATCCTGGAATAATATGTCCCACTACTTATAAAGTGACTTTTTGGATCGATCTACACGAGGTCTTATTTCCGAGCTAAATCTCTTTGATGAGGCAGCCGGCATAAGCCAATAATAAAAGTAAATAGTTTCGTAAACAACATGTGCACGAGTGACTGTTCCCTGAAAGATATCTGATAGGTTTCATTTACATAAATCGTTGTGTTCTTGTAGCTTATATTGCGATCCGTTTGAGTGAAAGACCTCGAATCAGAAAATTCGAAATCGGCGGAGGAAATAAGATTGCTCACTATATTTTTTATCTACCACATTTTTCTCGTAAATGGAATAACAGTTTTATTATTATGGATAACATAATCTGTGTGGCGATTTCAACAGGTTTTAGATTTCAACATCAACTGTTCATATCATTTTTTCTAAGAACGAAAGATGTAAATGAAATCCAGAATTTTGAAGATAGAAATTGAATGTTTTGCTACCCTACCTAAAACTGACAGCGATATGTTCCTGAATTAGGAAAGGGAAAGGGGTTGTTTTTTAATATTTTTTCAGAATAATATGTTACGAGATGTTTCTTATTTCAATTTGATGAGGCATACGTTCATAGGAATAATTAAATGGTACCAGAGCTAATTTCTTTCGAAGAAACCTTCTCTTAATTCTTTAAGAAAGGGGAGGTTTTTATTGAGAAATGCTCATAGGGATAATAGAATGGTACCAGTGCTAATTCCTTCAAAGACATTCTCTCCTAAAAAACTGATAATCGATAACCGGGAGATGTACGATTAAGAAATTTCCAAACAGTGTTTGGGAGTCTTATTAAAAAAGTTTCCCATTAATGATATGTATACAAGAGATCATATTCTATTGTGCATAACGTGACTTCTTGGATATACACGAAAAGGTCCAATTTTCGGGGTAAATCCCTTTGAAAAAGTAGCTGGAATAAGTCAATGAAAAAGCAAATAGTTTTGTAAAAAAAATTGCACGAGGGACTCATTTACATAATTATTGTAATCTTGAAAAGGTCAGGATGTGATCAAAACAAACTCACATTCATTTACAGAGAAAGCCCTTGTCTTTACGAATTGTGATATATCTGAACCAATCAAATGATTGATTTGCGAAATCCTGTCGTTCAGAGAAATATATCTATTATAAGTTCTCAAAAAAGAGTGAATATAGATGACAAGTAGATCTGCGTTACAGAGATTGTTTGAGAATTGTTGTTGCTCATTTTATTATCTTATGGAAGGAGAAACTTATTTTCTCTTAGATTTAGAAGGGAAAAGTTCCTAGGTAAGGGAAAATCTTTCAAAAAACAAGCGTAGTAAGTTAATAACACGCTACACGTTCTGCAACCATCATTTTCATAAGGGACTTTTTCCTAAATGTCTGCCTTCATTTACATTCAAGTGGCATTTGTGTTTATGCGGAGAAAGTCATGCCATGATAAAATCAAAGTGCTCTGTGAGCAAACTCGTGAATTGACACATGATTTTTTAGATTATGTTTAATGTTATCTGGTTTAGGGAATTTTGTGGTTGATTGTCATATCTAGAGTACGAGCAGTAGTTCAGTGTTCGCTGATGTAGCAAAGAAACAAAGTAACGTTGGGATAAGAAGGCATTACAATTGAAATGATCATGCTATTACATTTGACAAGGTGGATGATGTCATGTGTTTTAAACGTCTATCATTTTTGTTTCTGGTTCAAAAGAAAAGGTTGAAGTAAATGTGGGTGAAAAGTGAAATTTACTGTCTTTCGTTGTAATTATTAGAAAATCAAGGCAATACTGTCTTAATGAAAACATTAACGATTCCCTCTTTATCAAATGAGACAAACGGGAACGAGTTTTGAGTGATATAACTAAGCCAAGCCTGCCACCGTCACTTTGGATCTCCGCCTGGGTAGATTTAAGTCACGTGCTAGGCAACGTATTATCAATAACAAGATAGAATTTCATTTCAGGCCTATTTATCAATCTTGTGGTGTGTAACTTTCGCATTTTAGTACGTTGTATGTATGTTGAATCTTCAAATTGTCTTGAAACTTAAAAGAAAATTGTTCTTTAAAAATTCACTGAAAATCGGTAGCTAAAATTGTTTGTTTAGGTGTTATTTGATTTTCGTGTTGACTTGTTATTTCGTCAGTCGCTGGCATCTTCTGTTGCTTCACACAGGAAAAACACACGCGACGAAACGTAATGATCAATTTTGTCCTCAATCTCACGCTATAACAGAAAAAGCTTTTGAACATCTGTAAACTCCGAGCGCTTAGCAGTAAGTGATATTTTCAATGAATCTTCGGATTGTTTTCAAGTTCAAGGATTGTAAATTACAATTTTATGAAAAACGAAGGTTGTTCTGTTATTTCAGTGTGAATCCTCGCATGCCTGCCAGTCGCTGGCGCCGCTTGTTGAAACTAAAACGAAAAAAAAAAACTCTTTTAAGATTATCATTGGCTTCTTTTTCACCCCACCACTATTCTTAGCAACAAAGGTCGACATTTCGTCTGTTTATTGTTCGCCAAAAACTATAAAATGCACTCAAAAGCCTAAAATCTAAAAAAAGTTTACAGGAATCGACCAATCGAGCGAGCGAGCGAGCGAGCGAATTCCATTCCCCACATCGTATCTATAACTCGCTCTTGCGCATGCGCGCAATTCACGAGTTAAAAAACAAACAAACAAACAAAAAAACACTCCGATCTTACAAAGTTAGTTCTAAGACTTACCACGCTACGTCAATTATTGACTAATATCAAAGACAGACACGAATCGAGGAACAGACAAGGAGCGGTTTATAAGATCAGTTGCTCCGACTGCCACGCCTCCTACATCGGTGAGACTGGCAGAAACCTCACAACCTCATTAACTAGGACTCTGCGCAATGCCTAACCTACAGCACCCACTACTTTCAACGACTGACCCTGGAAAGCTGGTTTACTAACTTGGAACAGACTCCACTCAACAGGTGCCAACCACTACCGTCACCATACAAACGACTCATCCACGATATTAACATTACAAACGAACCGAACAGAACGACCTAACTTCACTAACGGATCCAAACCGACCAATCACGACTGACCTACGCTACTTGAGTCTTACAGCCAATAACATCACGGAAAAATTGACCGATCAGTGTACACAAACCGGACTAAGTACATTCGACTGATAACAAGCTTTGACTTGACTCTGATATGACTTCCGCTCAGGTTGTCGCTCAGGTTGTCGAAACGTCAGTCACCACTACCGACAACAGTCCTTCTCAGGACTACACTCACCCGGACGATAAAATTACACTATCACATATTTTCTCTTTCTTAATTCAGAGTGAACTCTAGAAAGTAAGGAAGTTGTTTAATCTCAATTCCAGCAGGCCGGCTTTTAAGGAGTGAAACACTTGAGGCCACTCATAATAAGACACACCAGAATATTTGAAAACAAGTTGTATGCGTAGGTATTAGACTTAACTCGATTGAAAGGTCAATGCTTAAATAACACAACACAATGGATTGAAACAGGAATTATCTTCAGAGATTTTAGACCTCACGTATCCTATAAAAGCTATTTCTTTCCTTCCGTTCATTTTTTCTGAGAAAACAGTAATTGCCCGCGATAACGGGAGATGTACGTTCAAGGAATTATTTGAGAATTGTTGAATTTTTGACTGGCCATTTCTGAGCATGCATCGGACACAAATCCACGAAAGCTTTTCTTTTTTTTTTCCTTTTTGTGGGTAGATCCTTGTAAAACAGCACCTGAAATAAGCCAATAAAGGTCAAAACGCTCTGCAAACATCATGCGGACGAAGAAAATTTTCCGGATGGCTTGACAAGCCTTCGTTGTTCGGGAAAGGGAGTCAAGGCAATTATCTTTCTACAGGGACAGCCCCTTTTTTTAATAAAACCTGTGATAAGCGAACCCATCAAATGATTTTTCGTCAGTGTAGCACTCTTTAGCGAGGATAATTCTAAGTAAATGAATTTTGTTAGCTGAATTACAATTTTATACCTTCTTGAGCGGCACGGTTTGTTCGAAGAAATGTTTTTTCACTAGGCAAGTTGACGCACCCAACTAATTTTCTGTGTTGCTGTATCTACACAATTTTGTCATTCCCAGTTTTCCTTAATGTAACAATTTTGATTCCCTTTGCCTGACCTTACTCTGCAGGAATACGAATCGTGCAACTAAGAATGGGGGAATTCCTCAGTGAGTTGGCCAATGTTGTCATTGACCTGAGCGTCGATCAGTCATACTCGGACATGAAAGACGCCGAAAAGTTAAACGATAATGCAGAAGATATGTTTCGCAAAGTAAAGGAAGCAATCCAAAGTCTCCGTGCAGCGGCTGATAAACTTGACGAAGTGTGGAGTGATGGCAAGATAACTCGTATAGGTGGAACTTCCGTTGGTGTAGTGGGAGGAGTCCTCACCATCATCGGAGGAGTTGCAACGATTATGACGCTAGGGGCTGCTACACCCTTGTTAGTTACAGGAATAAGCTTTGGCGTCATCGGAGCTGGTACAAACATAGCGGGAAATATTAAAGAGTCACTCATCAACTCGAAAGAAATCAAGAAAGCTGACAGTGACTTAAAGGAGGCTCTGGATAGCATAGAGAATGTTAATGAGACCATCAACGAGATGTTGGATCACAAAGATATACCCAGATTGCGCAACATTTGCAAGCTGGCTGAGGCTAATAGTTGGGGCAAGCCAGTGTGCAAGCTCTTCTGTATGATTTTGCTTGCCGCCGAAGAGGCTTATAAAGAAAGCCAGGCCTTTGCAGGACCGGCAGCCAAATTCGTTGCCTCAGAAGCTGGTAACGCAGGTATAAAGGTGACTGGAATACCTGGTGTAGGAGCTGCCGGAAAGGCTGGTGCAAAGTCTTCTGGCAAGGCTGGTGCAAAGTCTGCTGGCAAGGCTGGTGCAAAGTCTGCTGGCAAGGCTGGTGCAAAGTCTGCTGGCAAGGCTGGTGCAAAGTCTGCTGGCAAGGCTAGTGCAAAAGCAGCTGGGAAGGCTGGTGCACAAGCAGCTGGGAAGGTAGGTGCAGGAGCCGCCGATGAAGTCTTAAAAGTTGGAACCAAAGCAGGAGGCAAACTTGCTGGTGGCTTGATCGTTGGAATCAGCACTGTATTCCTGGCATGGGATATTGCCGAACTTGGCTTCACTATCAGAGATCTCCTGGAAAAGAAAGGATCAGACGCCGCCAAAGAATTGAGGCAGAAAGCGGAGAAGCTTGAGAATACTATGAAGAAATTAGAGGAGGAAGGATCGATCTAAATTCGGTCAATGGACCATGAAAACGTAGCCATGTAGAACAAGCACAATTGACATGAACACTGAACCTTGAAAAAAAAAACTTCCTCTAGGCTCCTTTTTAAACTTTTGTGGAAAACTATAGTACCCTCTGCGCAATAAAGCACCGATAGAAATATCATTCGTATATTCTTAAGCACAGTCCAATTGTTGAACCTGTTAAAAGACAAAATAAACATCGAGCAAGAATTTTCATTATAAGTGTTTTTTGACGTAATTAAACTTTGAAATTGAATGGAAATAATATATTGCCATTTGCCATTCAGTAAAAATGATAATAAGCCAGTTGATCATTTCTTATTCCTTTTGGCGGTCTATCTTACAGGTATAATTTAGCACGCTCGACACCTTTTCTTCTTTGAGGTGACTTATGGTGTAAACATGTAGTACTCATCCTCTGCACTGAATCTATAATCAGGTAATTTACACGAATAGCACGTAGCTCTTTTGGGGGGGGGGGGTACCTTGGGTACGCCCTTGCCTCTCCGAATTTTCTCTTTATTCTGCGGTTATGCAACAGTCTTCAAGGATTATTTTCTCTTTAGATATATTTTTAAGTATAATTTTAATTCTGTTAGTAAGTTTATTATAATTTTTCTATCGTCAATCTTGTTTTCTTTTTTCCCGAACGTAACCGTAAGACAAAGAAATTTAAGGTAGAAAGTCATTTTGTAAAGCGTAAACATCGCGAAGGTACCTCGTACGTAGCTTAACGTGATTCACTAGTTAAGTGTAAAAGCATGACGAAGGTTAGAGATTGACAGCTCAGTAAGCGTCACTTTTATAAGCGGTGACCACCACTTTCCTTGAGAGTTTAGAGCTAGTCCCGAGGTAATAAGTTGTATGTAAGAGGGAGAAGAATAAAGAAAACTTCAACTGGTTCAAGAGAGTTAGAAAAAACATCTACAAACCATACTATTTACCTCGAATTTCTCCGAGATTACAGCTGTTGAAGAAAGTATCAGTCAATCGAAATCGCCGTGAAATTCGGAAGGAACCTCTATTCCGTAGATGAAATGTAGCAAACGCACAGAGGAACCTGGAAAATGACTTAAAATGGCTTGAAATTGAACCTTTTTTTTTTCAAACGGTTGTAGTGACGAGAATATCCTAGATACAATTTGTTTAAATCACTGCAGTAAGCCTCAAGGTTCGATCGACCCTTAATATAGATATATGCACTCGCACGTCCAAGTAACAGAAAGTGTCAATATCTTCGGGAATCAAGCAGTAATCGAAAAGGTCACGACGTCAATAAGCTTCAGTCAGAAAAAACTATTAAAGTGGTTGTGTCACAGTTTTCTTTAAAAACTCCACGCTGTTATGCCGGTGTAATCATGCATGATTTGGCTATAGTGGTACCGGTCACACAACTCCTCGATAATTATTTAACTATAAGGGCGTCACGCGTCACGGCAAACCTCTTTGTTTTTTTACCTTCTCGGGTGGTATAGAGACTCATACCGATGATATATTCGTATTATGTCCTTGCTTTGATAATCAGCCAATTTCAAGCACACTCCAGAATTTAAGTGTTGAGTAAGATATAGTCATGAGCAAGGATGTTTTTGCGTCATGTCACGGGCGTAGGTCGGAAAAAAATATTCTGAGTTCCAGCGAGCAATCGAACCTCAGACTTTCGTATTCCGCACACCGATGCGCTATCACTAAGTTACATTGACTATACGGTAAGCTAAGCCATTGTTTTTTCCGAGTATATTATTAATTCGACATTTGCACTCGAAACACATTTGAGTTCTCTCCTTCTGTGATTTCTTGCTTCTAACCACTTGCGCATTAATTCCAGTTCTTGCCGTGACACTACAGAAGACAGTAGAATTAAGATAGCCATTTCAGGATTGCGCGTGATTGACAACAAAGCTTTTCCTTGCAGAAATATCTGAATAGGTCTTGAATACCTCTAGGAAAAGTTTTCAATTCCACGAACTGATATCCAAAAGTGTTAGCCGCTAAATAAGTTTGTCTCCTTGAAAATAACTTGTAGCTCTGTCTGTCTATGAGCAGCCGTTGCCGCCGCCATAGGCAAGCATGTCATATAATTATCGGCTCAGAACTATTAAGAAAGAACTGAAAAATTGATAAACCGTCGTGCAGATGGTAACTGCATCAATTCTTTTCATTGTAAACTTATTTTTTTCTTAGAAGAACTTTGAAGGTTGCATTCAAAAAGCTGTTCGTAGAAAAGTCGGGGCATGATACTTATATCGATCAAAACAAACTATTGAGTGTTTACTGGGAAAGCCCTTCTTCGATGAATTCTACGATAAGGAACCAATCAAATGGTTTGTCTCTGTAACACTATGGTATCGAGAGATCTAATTAAATGACCGCAGTGTACGGAGTAAATGACCATTACAGTTGTACCTTCTCTAACGACGTTTACGCTCATACGAAGAAACTGTGGCAAAGCCAAATCTCCAGGTTAGTAATATGTTTCTTCATTTTTTATAGCTAAATTAACTCTTCAAATTTACGGCATTTTAACGTCTAATCCTCTGCTCCGAGTAACGCGCGATCCAAAAATCTGATTTACGTACATTCAGTTGGTGAGTTCGGTTGTCTAAATATTATTGTCGTTACTCGGCGCTTGTTTACCACCTTGCTTCGATACCTTCATGTCTGATCAATCTTCTAAATCTGAACGGTTTTTTTTTAACCGTGAGATGTGTCCTGTGATCTCCTTGTAATAATCATTCGATCATCGACTCTTATTGATAACTTCTTCAGAATTGATCTATTATCGTCATGAAATAACTGTCGGTCTTACCTTTAAAGAAATCAGTTCGAAAAATGTTTCTAAACCAGTTCCCAACCATCCAAGTTAGCACAGTGTTGCACCGCGAATGGATATTTCTCTGTGGTTCCGCAGAGAAAATTCACTTTGTGACTGAATTGTGTCTGAGAAAACTGTAGATATTGTTTATCGGCGGATATAATTTAAAACGATGTTTTGAGAATTTTTGACACTTGATTGTTCCTTCAAATACGGAGTCACTCGCATGCATCAAATGTGAACCAGCAATAGCCAACGATGAATAATTTTTTTCCGGACTCAAATAGGAGATACTTCGTTTTCAGGGAAAAAAACATACACACGAGGGACTCTTTCTTAGAAGAAATCTGATATGTTTCATTTACAACGCCGTCGTATTCTTGAAAAGGTCAGGGCACGATGAGGACAAACGCTTTATTAACTGCACAAATTAAAGGGAAAGCTGTGTTTCTACCGTGACAGGGTAGGGAGCAACCATTAGAGTTACTTACTCCTTTGCGAAGTTTAATGCTAAACTTAAGAACAATGTGCAAATCTAAATGGAAATGATAAAAATAACAAATAGTAAAAGAGACTGCAACCAGAAATTTCATCAGAAGTATCAAAGGTCTTTTAAAGTTTTCCTCCCATTTTCCGAAAACTAGCATGATTTTTGTAACGTGGATTTCTCAGAAAGAGCTTTGAGCAAAATACTTGTATTTCACATGAAACGCATTAGGTTTAAGTGTTCTTTCAAATTTATTTTATAAAGGAAGACTGTGAAAGATTAACAGTTTCTTTTAGCAAAACATCTGATGGTTTTATCAGTAAATGACTTCCCGTAACCGTGAGTTTCAACCGCTTCTTTTGGCATCCACGGCTTATAAATGGTGATAAATAATTTGAAATTGCTCTAGATAATTTCACGGGCTCGATAGATAAAAGCAATTACTTTGCTTTTGTATGAGGGAGGACTAGCTAAGCTTCAAGATCAGAGATCTCGAGGAAAACAAAGGAATAGACGCCGCCAAATATCTTCGACGAAAAGCAGGAGCTTTAGAATATTATTAAGGAATTAGAGAATGAAGGACCCATCCAAATTGATTCAATGAATAAAAAAACTTAGCAATGAAGGGCAACCATGAAAGATAAGCTTCGAAAAGTTGAATATGCTATAGCTTTGGTTTTTATTTACCACGGATGATATCAGTGTGGAAATTTCCAATAGCCTTGCACAGTGAGATAGAAACCTGCTAAAGCCAAAGACAAAGATATCTTATCTTTCTTCAGAGTCCAATCTTTGAGCCGTACGTTCTGCAGCTAATGTAGTATTTTAATCCTTTAGAATAGAAAGTTTGCATTTACCTAAGTTTTCAGGTCATTTTTATGTTTGACACGAGGATACTGGCGATGCATAAAATTACAACTGATTAGGAAAAATATATCGCCGTCAGTAAAGTTTAAGAGGGATTTCTGTTTCCATCATAATCTCAGCTAAATTCAGTAATTTAGACATACAAGTAGAAGAGGCTAGAAAATGACCCACTCTTCCAAATATTAGGAAAATTGAGTGAAAACAAATTTTTGTCGAGAGCAAAACGTTGCTACTCGTTAATTACAACACAAAGCAATTGTAAGATACCAAACAAAGCTTACAAACATTAACAAAAACACGCGCAACAACGAGGACGATAACAGCATGCTAATACCTTACATATTTGCCGTGTGAGAGTGCTGTTCAGAAAATTGTCTTTGATAATGCAACAGCAAGGAAAATGACAGCATACTTACCGTATGGGAGTTCTGTTCGGAAATTATCTTTGATAATATTTCTCTTAGACAGACTTTAGGAGTTTAATTTTCTTTATGTGTTTCCACGGGGAGACTGATCCATAGATGGGCGCCATTATAACTAAACCTACGCTTTACGTGGTCAGTTCTTGGTATGAGAAGGGATATTATGAAATTAATTTTGCCTTTGTGGTCATCGTAACTCAAAGTTCCCGGAATTTTAAATACCTTACACTTTAGGTAGCCAGTTCTTGGTATAGGAAGGGACCATATGAAATTTTGCCTTTGTGTCAAAGACATCGTAACTCGAAAATATCTGCGTTTTAACTAAAACTACGCTGTAGTCAGTTCTTGATATGGGAAGGAACAGCATGAAATTTTAACTTTGTGTCAAGGACATCGTAACTCGAAATTCCCGGAATTTTAACTAAAACTGCGCTTTAGATAGTCAGTTCTTGATATTGAAAGGGGAGATGAAATTTTGCCTTTGTGTTGTGAACATTGTGACTCAGTATTCCCGGAATTTTAACTAAAACTAAGCTTTACGTTGTCAGTTCTTGACATGGAAAGGGACAACATGATTTTGCATTTTTGTCATAGACATCGTAACTCGAAAATCCCGGCATTTTGACTTAAGCTAAACTTTAGGTAGTCAGTTCTTCGTTTGGGAATGGATAACATGAAACATGTTTAGCCTTTGTGTCGAAGACATCGTAATTCCCAATTCCCGGAATTTTAACTTTAACTAAGCTCTAGGTAGTCAATTCTTGGTATTGGAAGGGGCAATGTGAAATTTTGCCTTTGTGTCGTGGACATTGTGAATAGAAATTCTTCGCATTTTAACTAAAATTACGCTTTAGGTAGTCAATTCTTGATTTGGGAAGGGAAGTTATGAAGTTTTGCCTTTGTGGACATCGTAACTCGAAATTCCCGGAACAGTAACTAAAACTGCGCTTTAGGTAGTTAGTTCTTGGTATTGGAAGGGGAGATGAAATTTTGCCTTTGTGTTTTGAACATTGTAACCCTGTGTTCCCGGAATTTTAACTAGAACTAAACTTTCGGTAGTCAATTCTTGATATGGAAAGGGACAACATGAAATTTTGTATTTGTGTCGAAGTCATCGTAACTCGAAATTCTCGAAATTTTAACTTAAAGTAAGCTTCAGGTAGTCAATTCTTGATATTGGAAGGGACAAAATGAAATTTTGCCTTTGGGGGATTGGACATCGTAACTCGAAATTCTCGGCATTTTAACTAAAATTACGCTTTAGGTAATCAATTCTTGATATGGGAAGGAAAGTTATGAAGTTTTGCCTTTGTGGACATCGTGACTCGAAATTCCCGGAACGGTAACTAAAGCTTCGCTTTAGGTAGTTAGTTCTTGGTATTGGAAAGGGAGATGAAATTTTGCCTTTGTGTTTTGAATATTGTAACTCAGTGTTCCCGGAATTTTAACTTAAACTAAGCTTTAGGTGGTCAATTCTTGGTATCGGAAGGGACAATACGAAATTTTGCCTTTGTGTTGTGGACATTGTAACTCGAATATCTCGGCATTTTAACTAAAATTACGCTTTAGGTAGTCAATTCTTGATATGGTGAGGGAAATTATGAAATTTTGCCTTTGTGGGCATCGTCAATCGAAATTCCTGGAACGTTAACTAAAACGGCGCTCTAGGTAGTCAATTCTTGGTATTGGGAGGGACGATACGAAATTTTTGCCTTTGTGTCGTGGACATTGTAACTCATGCAGAGATCCCGCAATTTTAACTAAAACTAAGCTTTAGGTAGTCAGTTCTTGGTATGGGAAGGAACAACATGAAATTATGCTTTTGTGTTGAAGATATCTTTTTGTATATCAGTGGCTTGTGCATGGAAATAAATGGCCTGTCTCGCTTAAGTGCATACAACGAAACATGACGAGGCTGTTTTACAAATCTCATGCACTTAGGCCTCCTTTCACGCGAGTTTTCCACCACAGTCAATCTTTCTCCAGTTGGTTTGGTTCATTTGGATGTCATCTACATCTATTGTTTTAAAGATTGTAATTTTTTCCTTGAGGCAATCGCCAGAAACTCTGTTTTGGCGTTACAGATACCTAACCTTTTAGCTTTAAGATTAAGATCAACATGCTTCCGTTTATTATTGACTTGAGTTTCAAGATAAGCTAGTTAGAGCCAGTAACATTAGTGTGGTTGGCATTCATTCGGTGGTGAGAGCTCTTATTTTAGCAATTTAGTGGTTCATTTAGGCGGATCAGGGAGAAAGGGGGCCGGTTAAAATTATTCACTTTTGGGGAACTTCACAGTTTAGGCGGCCCAAGTTAGAAAGGAGGTTGTTTACATTGCATCTTTGAACACGATTCCAGATCATCTTGCCCACGGCAGGAATAACATGTACAGATGTTTGAGCGGTTCCCCTCTAAACGAACTTCTTAAGGATGATACTCAATAGTCCCCTCAAAGTTTTTTTTTTAATTGACGGGGAGCGCTGTGAAACATCCTGTAGAATTGCCTAGAAGGAGAGCAGGTTAGGTGCAATGGACAAAAAATCGTTTTCTAAGGGCGTAATCAAGAAATTTTTCCGATATTTACAAAACTGGTAAAGCTAAGTTTAAGTCTGGTCTAAAATAGGATTGCAAAATGCTTACGAATACTCAAGTGGGCCTGGTGTTGTAGTCGCAAATCCACAATTTATTCTCAAACTCTAACAATCGAGATCAGGTCAGACCACATACACTTCTTAACCTTTGCACGATTCGCTAAATGGAAAATATACGAGCGAATAAGTAAACCTTGGAATTTCCAACACTGAACTGTCTCTTCATCCGACTAAAGAACTCACAATATGTGGGAGCTTTTGGAAATCCGCTGTCAAACTAATGAAAACAACTATAAACATGGCGACTCATTCTCCTCGTGTTTGCTATAAGACCGCTGTGCCTGTGCACATGCTTCCCAACACTAGAATAAGAAATCGTCTAACAAATGAAAATATTCAATAAAAATGGTAACAACAAGTGTATGCAAAGCTTTTCACAGTACCAACGGCAAATCATCCTAATAATTGACCATGTACACCTTCTCGCCCCGCCCCCTCCCTTAGAAAATTAGCAGCGAAACATTTCAAAGGAGAAATGGTTAATAATAGGCGCTGAAACAAACAGAGATGAAGCCTTGACCTTTATGAGTATCACGTGCACAGAAGCCTTCTTTATTCGTATAACCAGGTCTGAAATACCACAGTCAAGACTTTGGCAGAATCATAGCAAAGGGTGGTATCGAGCAAACCCCAGCCTTTTTGGTGCAAAGCTTATCGACACTCGGCAAAAATCTATGAACGACAAACACTACACAAAAGAGACTTTGGACTTTCACATTCAGCCTGCTTAAGCTGCTTTTTATTGGTTGGCCTTTTTCCAGAGTTATCCAGGAATTTCACTGTTCGTATTTCCACGAATTGAAACTAAAAATGCGAACCAATCAAATAAGCTTGTCTGTGATTAAACAGTATACTTTACAGAAATCTGGTTGGTTCTGCAGAGGAGGCTCAGTGACACGTATGCTGAGGAGGCTGAGTGACACGTACGCAGAGGAGGCTTAGTTATATGTAAGCAATTTGATTTCACTGCATTCGTGGATCAGAGTTGCGGAGTTTTCCACCAAGCGGTTAACGAACTTGCAGGAAACAGGTAAGGTGAAGCGGACCCGATAAATCACAAGGTTTTCCTTTGTTTTTACTGAAGTTAGATTTCTAAGTCAGCCGATACTGTCGAAGCTTAATCTGTCATTAGATCGGAGTATATTCGCGAGAAGATAAATGGCAAACTTTTCCTTCTCGAACGCCGGAAATTGACGGATCTTGGTCAACTTCGTCCGACTCATTTTTTAATTCAAGAAGTTTCTACTCTTCCCCGTAAAATTCATTATCATTACGGATTTCATTGCAGTCATAGATCAGTGTTGCGGTAACTCGGACTGAGTTAAGCAGGATCTTTCGCATCACAAGGTAAGCCTTGATTTTGTGCCCTTTTTTTCATTCTGTTAGTAATACTGAACAGGCTTAATTCATAATCGTATCGAAAGAGAAATATGTCTAAACTCAGCGATTGGTGAATGCAAGAGAAGTTTAACCTAATCCTCCGGGTAAAGGGTTTATCTCGGTGGAATGTGACGAGCTTGTTTGCTTGTGGAATAGTTTTATCTTTTCTACATCGAAAGTTGTTTTTACAGGAATTCAAATATTGAAAATAATAGTTGGTGAATCTTGGTCAACATCGTCTGACTCATTTTTCAAGTAGCTATATATTGTGCTTTTCCTGTCGAATTCATTTCAGTAACTAATTTTCTTGCAGTCATCCGGATCTTAAGCTGACGGCATCGTAAACATTTGACTTCAGCTGAACAGTATCTTATACTTCAAAAGGTTAGTCTTTAGATCTTTTAGTCATAGCTTTTTAATTCTGGTAGTAAAACTGAAATCGAGCATGCTGTGCTAAATCTATTTTCACATCAAAATAGACACTGTTCATCGAAAGTATTCAAAGCGAGTGAACTGACAAAAGTATTTAAATTGCATCTCAGTAAATCTTGGCGATTGGTGAATACGGAGACGTTCAGACCTATCCTCAGGAAAAATGGTTTGATCTCAGCGAAATGTGACGAACTCATTTGCTTGCTGAATAGATTTTACCTTTTTCTATCGAATAATGGGTTGACAGGAATCCAAATATTGAAAGGAATTGAAAAACATCTAAGAGAAATTTCTCGATTACTTCCATGTAAACAACAGTAAATTATTCATCGCAGTAACTGTTTATAAAATAATTCCCCAAAATATTGTGCCACTATGGCCATTACTCGTTTCTTAGAACTGTCTTAGTAATTTACTATTCAAACATTTTGCTAATAATGATAGTTGTATGACAACAAGCCATGATCATCTCACACCTGAGCTGCAATGTTAGCACGGGATTCGAACTCTTGCTTTCCACTGAAATACTAATTGAGCACTACTATCATCTGAGCTGAAAATTTCAAATTTCAAAATTTTGACAAGCTTGCCCCTCGTAACATACCGCATGCAGCAAGAAATTGTTTGTATTTCTAAATTTTGAGATATCTCAGGGGTTTGGAAAGCATTTCAATTTTGATATGTGTTATTCGGAGGTTTGACATAATTTATTTAAAAACACTCGTCAAAAGCACTATTTTTTTTCTTGGGTGATATCTCTTGAGTCCAGGCCATACCACTAAAAACTCCGCTTGATATATTCTAATAATAAGGTATTTGAAATCGTTAACATATAAAAATGTCTAGCACCTGTGATGTTTTGAATGGATTTCAAAACAAGATGCAAACGATTAACAACGATTTAATAAACAGTTGTAAGAAGACGTGTTACAGCATCGGTGGACGCCATGGTCATTCTGCTACATATATCCCATAGTTCCTAGCGAACATCCGGTATCGATAACTTCCGGTTTACATGAACATTACAGCACCCATTAAATTTCTTCGCCGCAGTAACTTTCAGATTGTAGTGTGTTCTCACGTAGATTGCGTGAGTGAGTCATTGGTCACGGTGTCTTTCAGAGTGTGCTGTTATCGCCGGTTACACCATATAAAATACTGTAGTTTGGTTCTGAAATGTTGATTAGATTTTAATGGCTCAAGCTCTCTAAACTAAAATATAAAACAACAGAATTAAATTTTTTAAAAAGCGTTTGCCATTAAAACGTTGAACACTATGATATTCAATCTGTAGTTGTTCACCTCTTTCGTCGCGAGACAAGGATTTGCCAGATTTTAGCCGTTTAATCAAAATGTTAAGAGTGTCAATGACTGATCAATTAGTGTGTTCTAAGAGCTCTGTCCCGCTATCTTTCAACCTAAAATGGTTAAAATCTAAGATTTATGAAATTACTAATGTAAGGGAGTCAGAGTTTGCTCAGCATACTGATTTACATAATTCGGCTGTCACGCTAGCAAATTCACCAAACGTTTGAAGTCACCACGGTAAAGGAAATTAATAAGTGCCAGATATTTTTTATTTTTATGCTTTCAAACATCTTACTAGAAAATATCAAACGGAGTTTTCAATGGTATGGTCTGGACTTAAGAAATATCACCCAAGAAAAAAGAGTACTTTTGACGAATGTTTTTAAATAAATTATGGCGTACCTGTGAGTTAACACATATCAGAATTACAAAATGTTTTCCAAACCCCTGAATTTTCACACGATTTAGAGATAAAAACCATTTCTTCCTGCATGCGGTGAGGTTGTCAACTTTTGCAATTTTCCATTTTCGATGGGGGAGGTCAAAATTGGGCTTTATGCAGCTTGATTATTTTGAGCTCTAAAAATCCTATTTTAACGTATTTCCAGAAACCAATGTGGTTTTATTTCCTCACTACCAAAGATAGTTTGATGGGCAAAGTTTGAGGCAAAACTTTGTTCCGATGCGAAATGCCCGGGACAGCTCTTACAGAAATCGCCACTTAAATAGGCTAATGCCGCGCGGAGATTGAAACTATTGAAAGCGCTGAAAGACGTTGCAATACTCACCAAGAAGCTCTTTCCCTAGGTAGAGGGGGAGGTCAATATACTCTAACCTACAAACGAAAATGATAGTCTTCTTCTTTGGACGTCTTAGAAGTACATTTCCAAGCTCAAGATAAAAATTCAAAGACAAGCCACCAAAAATGAGGAGGGGGATAGATACTATTAACGTTTAAGACTACTTTTTTAAAACTCCATTCGCAAGGACAGAAGAGATTTGCTCTTCCTTCCCCTGGCAATAATTTGAACAAAAATGTGTCCATTCAGTAACGCACAGAAATGGCTTGCGATATTAACAATGAACGACTAGGTCATCTTTCCCTCACAGCGTGTAAACTAAAAGTCTGAATATTTAATTGTAGAGAGAACGCCTGAGAATGGAGCTTGAGCTAGAGAAAATCATTAGCAAGTTCAACCTTTTGCCCGAAGATGAAAAGCAGCAAGATAGGAGAGATTTAAAAGAGCTTCAAGAGAAAATAGAGAGGATGAATTCCAACGCGAAAGAGACTGCTGAGAGTCTTCGTACAGCGGCTAAGAAACTAGACAACGTGTGGAGGGACTGCAAGACAGCACATGCTGTTGGAACCAGCTTTGGAATAGTGGGAGGCCTTCTTTCAATCGGTGGAGGAATTGCAACATTGATGACAGCAGGGACTGCTACTCCCTTGTTAGTAGCGGGATTGTCTCTTGGAGGCGCGGGAGCTACTACAAACATAGGGGCAGCCGCCGTCGAGTCTCATATAAACTCAGCTGAAATCAAAAAGGCAGAAAAACAATTGGCGAAGACTAGGGAAAGTATAAACGAGGTAAACAGGTTTGTCCAGGAGGTTTTGATTGCGAAAGAAAGAGCAAGGCTCATATATATTTATTACCTTGCCGAAACCCAGCAGTTGGGAGGTCCTGTGGTCTTAAAGATCCTTCGTGAGCTGGTGTTTTTCGTCGGAGGAACACCTACTAAAATGGTGATACAAGTAGCAGAAACTGCAATGGCCTGTGCACAGACAGTGACTCAGGCTAGTGCGAAAGCTGCAACCAAAGGTGGTGCTCAAGGAGCGGGAAAGGCAGCTGCGCAATCTGTTGACGATGTGCTACGAGCAACGGGTCAGGTTGGAGCACAAGCTGCTGATGACGTAGTCCAAGCAGGGGCTAAAGCGAGCACCAAGGCAGCCAGTAAGACAGTCGGCAAAGTCGTCATTGTGGTCAATGTTGCATTTGTGGTGTGGGATGTCATAGACCTTGGCTTCACAATCAGCGATCTCGTAAAAAACAAGGGATCTAAAGCTGCAAAATATCTGAGACAAAAGGCAGACGAACTTGAGAATGCCATGAAGCAGTAAAAATCAGCAAAAAGGAAGAATTCGAAACAATTTTTAGTTATAAACATAACATTGATCTACGTTGGCGTGAACACTTTTCATGCGTTAGTTGCATTTGGTCATTTTTTATGAGAAAGTTACATCTTAGGACTGCATTAACGGCATTTAGCAATTTTTTTTTTTTATGTGACCTCTTTTGATTTTCAGAGAGATAGCAAAAGGATGATTCAATTTGATGTATGCGGTGAAAAGAAGTGTAATAAAATACTTGGATATTTTAATATGAGTAACTTCTGAGTCCTTTTGGGTTAACGCCTGCATGTAGTGCAAAATTATTTAATGCTTTCCTTTCAGTGAGGAGAAAGACCATTTTCATATTCTATCTACGTTCCCAGTTTAGTGAGGGACAGCGGCTCAGCTTCAAAGAAATCTCCAAATACCCGAACGCAATGACCCTTATAAGGAACGTTTGGAACCGATTCTAAGATAATTGCAGTCCCTACTTTTTCAGTCTTATCTTTCTTATTGTAATGATGCGGAGTCCAAAGTCATTTTAAATTCTTTCACTTTGTGAAAACGGAGCTTTATGAAATAGTCAAAGTGGCAGGTATCTTGGCCACGATAGTCCTCACTATAATAGAGCCGACCACGTGGTCAGGACACGCCTGCTCGTATTCCATCCTTATCTTAATCATTTTTCTCTTTTTGGGGGCTCCACCTTCATGGAACATTTCCACCTTGTTTCCCCCTGTGATAGTCATTTGAAGCCCGCTGAGCTTGCACTTAGAAGAAGCCGGTGTTCTCCATGACTGCATATATTTAAAACAGATGAGTAGAACGCGATAAAGGTTTTACCCATTTTGAAGGGTTATTTCTCTTAAAAGATTGGAACACCTGTAAATATTTCAAATCTTTACGTAAAGCTAAAAAGGTTGGCATATCTCACCTAAGCGTAAAATCGTCTCCTGAATAACACAAAAATCTATAAGTTTTTCTATGAAACTAAAAAACTTTTCTTCTATCCTCGAAGTCTTAAGGATTCCTTTTGGATCTCCAGATAGCGATTTTGCACTAATTTTAATATTGTAAGGAAAGTGCTTCTTATGATTGTGAGTGTAAGATCTGCTTTCCCAGCTACCTCTCCCACAAACCTCCTCCCTCTCGGCCCTTCCTATCGAATCCTTAACCTCGCACACTCCCTATTCTTTTCACTTTCACTCTATTTACCTCCCGACCCCCGACCCCCACATGCCTTTTTTTTCTCTTAAGTTAACAAAGATGAATGAGCGCCAAAGTTGATCAGGAAGGGTGATATAACAATACCGGTTCCTGCAATTTGCAGAGAGTCATTGAGCAATTTGCAGAGAGTCATTGATAAATTAAATATTGGGGGTCACCAAGCTCGGTTTTGAGCATAAGGCACATTGAGCTAAAATTAAGGCGCTATTAAGGGACTTCAGTGTTGCTGTGGTAATCTTAGATGGTAAAATGTCAATCAAAAAGTGTGCAATAATTGAGAATTATTTTGCTTCCATTTTCAGAAAAAAAAGTTAAAATTGCGTCAATCTATTAAAGAATTGTTATTTAAAACGCCTAGAATGCTTAGTCACCTTAAGCTCCTAACATAATAATAGGTTTAAAAAGTGTGCGTAGCTTTGAATTTCTCCGACGAAGGGGAAAGATGAGACAATGTTGATCAACAAATTATCATCACAAGCAAGAATTAATAATCTTATTAGCTGCTTGTGAGTAAACTTTGCTTCCTACTATAGAAGCTATTGCAGTCATTGAATAGCAATAGAGATGTATGCCGAGGAATTGTGCTTGCTAAGGCAAATGACATGAAGTTAGAGTCATGTGTGGAGTTTAGGTCCTTTGTGGGGTGATTCTGGTTTTAAAAGGAACTTCGAAAGCAGCAGCAAAGGCTTCTGGAGGAGACGCTGGCAAGGCCGGTGCAAAAGCAGCCGGGATGGCTGGTGTAATAGCTGCCGGTAAGGTTGGCACGGAGGCAGCAGTTGAGACAGGTGCAGGATCTGCTGGCAAGGAAAGTGCAAAAGTAGCTGGGAAAGTTGGTGTAGAAGTCAAGTTTGATTATCAACCTTATTTACCGCGGTTCAAAAATAATTCTATGACTAATACTTTAACCCTGCTCTATGGGAGTAGGAGCGGTCTGTATTGAAGATTATTGACCTTGTACGTCCGTTTGTTTAACCCTTTACAACCTAACATCAGTATGCATATTCTCCATACTGTTCTCTGTACATTTCCTATGGTACTAACAACGAGAATTTGTTTAACAATCAAGAGCTTCTTTGGTTGGTGATCATTTCCTTTATTCTCATGACCTCAATGTTTGTTTTAGGGGTGATACTGATAGGGGAAAATAGTTACTAATCACTCCTAGGGGTGGAAGGGTTAACCATACTATTTATTTTTCCACATCTTCAATGACGGATTCAATCAGTTGAGGCAAAGAGGTGGAAATGAAATAATGGCGAAAGGAAAAGCCTTGATGCGCAACGCATAAAGATTGCAAGATACCAAAAACCGGGTTACTTTTCAAACATCGAACTGAGGACACACGAAAAACGAAAAACAAAAACAAAAAAACAAAGGTGAAGGTAGCCTAGTCCCTCGCCGGGCGCCACCTCCCCACTTCCCAACCCACATCCTAAGCCAATGATCCAACTAGTTGTGTCACCATACGCGGAATATTTTCGGTTTCGTATATTTATCACAGCTACAAAGAGCAAAAATAGAACACAGCCCAGTTCGTTTCACTTCAAGTCGAAGTCGTTTCGCTGAAAATCGAAAGTCGTTTCGCAACAAATCATGGGCCGCTAAGCAGGTCGCAATGGACTGACAGCGGGGTAACCTGGCCCAGGTTGTTCAAAGCTGGGTTAAAGTAATCCAGGGTTAGTGTGAAATTTGATTTTAGGTCTGAAAACTTTAAGAGAAAATTCAGTTCAATTATTTTTACTTGCAGTTTGATCATTGGATGTTCTAAAAAGAATAGTGAAAATTTTCCCTAAAAGACTTTTGAACAAAGAAATAGAGAAAGCTGGATTAAAATTCAACCCTGGGTTAGGGCCAATCGGCCTTTGAACAACTGGGCCCAGGTTGTTAACGTTGTGTAGAAGGCAAGGACCCTAAAAAAACGCCTAAGCAAACGGGAGAAAAAAAAGATCACGGATGGGGAAGGACTATGAGTAAGAGGGATAAGACAAACATGTCCTGACCACGTGGTAGGCAGAACGAAGCGGGTCACTTGATGATCCCTCTTGATGTAAAGGGGTAAGAATGGGGCCAAAGTCTCGTAAGTAAACTTTCCACGGCCAAGTTACAGTTACAATGTTGGATCTGGATCTTGGAAATTAGTTGGGAACTGCCCTTAGCCTGAATGCCATTTTGACCATTTATGGAATCCATTAAGCTGTCTCGCAGAATCGCCCAGGAATCTATGTCAGACAATGAAAAAGCTTTTTATAGGACTTTGCACTCGGCATCATTGCAATGAGAGACACAAAACTGAAAAAGAAGGCATATTTTCAGTTATTACCTTAGAATTGTTCTTAAAGTTCCTTACAAGGGTCTTTGCGTTCGGTTATTAGGGTGTTAATTCAATGATTCTCAGCTGCAGTTCCACATGATCCTGCATGAGAACGCACATGAGAGGAAAATATACTCTTGTTCTACATCAAAAGGTAATCATAAAACAGATGCCCTTTAAAAGTAAGCGTTTAACAAGTAAACAAGTATTTTATTACGTTCTTTTCCGCTGCCTACAACGAATTGAAACAGAACATCCTTAACCTTATTCTATGGAAATCAAAAGAGGTCACAGTCGTAAGATGCAATTTTCTCATAAACTAATGAAAAGGGCCGGTGAAAACAAAAGCTCTTCTTTGAAAATCTTAATATCAACGTAGCTTAATGTTTATTTATTGAATATCAGTTCGAAATCTCGCCTTTTCCCGAGTTTTACTACTTCATGGCACTCTCGAGTTTGTCTGCCTTTTGTCTCAGAACTTTTGCAGCTTCAGATCCCTTGTTTTCGACGAGATCCCTGATGGTGAAGCCAAGGTCTATGGCATCCCACACCACAAATGCAACATTGACCACAATGACGACTTTACCCACAGCTTCACCGACTGCCTCAGAACCCGCCCTTGCCCCTGCTTGGACTACGTCGTCAGCAGCTTGTACTCCAGCCTGACCCGTTGCTCGTACCACATCGTCAACAGATTGCGCAGCTGCCTTTCCCGCTCCTTGAGCACCTCCTTGGGTTGCAGCTTTCGCACTAGCCTGAGTCACTGTCTGTGCACAGGCCATTACAGTTTCTGCTACTTGTACCACCATTTTAGTAGGTGTTCCTGCAGAGAAAAACACCAGCTCACGAAGGATCTTCAAGACCGCACGACCTCCCAACTTCAGGGTTTTGGCAAGGTAATAAATACAAATAAGCCTTGCTGTTTCTTTCGCCATTAAAATCTTCTGGACAATCCTGTTTACTTCGTTTATACTGTTCATAGTCTCACCCAATTGTTCTTCGGCCTTTTTTATTTCAGCCGAATTTATAAGAGCCTCGACGGCGGCTGCCCCTATGTTTGTAGTAGCTCCAGCGCCTCCAAGAGACAATCCTGCTACCAACAAGGGAGTAGCAGTCCCAGCTGTCATAACTGTTGCAATTCCTCCTCCGATTGAAAGAAGGCCTCCCACTATTCCAAAGCTGGTTCCAACGGCATGTGCTGTCTTGCAGTCCCTCCACACGTTGTCTAGTTTCTTAGCCGCTGCACGAAGGCTCCTAATGGTCTCTCTTGCGTGGGAATTCATCCTCTCTGTTTTCTCTTGAAGCTCTTTTAAATCTCTTCTATCTTGTTGTTTTTCATCTTCGGGCAAAAGGTTGATCTTGTCAATGATTCCCTCTAGCTCACGGTCCATTCTTAGGCGCTCTCTCTACAATTTAACAGATGATCGTAACATTGAAACAGTTATTCAGATAAATACGATATAAGACAAATTTACTGTGAGGGAAAGATGATAGATGACCCAGCCGTCAATTTGTTACATCGAAGACCGTTCACGTGCGTTTCTGAATGGGTATAGTTTTAGGCAAATCTAGGACAAATCTCTTCTGTTCATGCAAATCGTGGAAACTCTACACACTCCTTACCTCCCTTCATTCTCGGTGGCCTCTTTTGAATTTGGACCTTGAGCTTGGATATGTATTACTAATAAGACGTCTAAAGCAGAATAATTTTTTTCCTCGGCTTTCAGAGTTTAAGAATCCTCCACCCCCCCCAAAAAAAAAAAAAAAAAAAAAAAAACAAACAAATAAAATCAAAAAGCTTCTTGTCTTTGTTTAGGGTGCAGTCGAAAACTGTTCTGTAATCATTCTAATTTACCTCTTCCATGTCAGAGAGATCGGGGGCTCCGTTTCTGTGCATTTTTGTCAGTGGCACTGATGCTCTTGACAGCACGTTTAGACCTACAAATAAAATTTAAAACAAATCTGACGACTGATTCTTATGAATTTGATAAATGGCCCTAATACTTTTGGATATCTGTCCTTGGACATTGTCTGTCCCTCGAAGTCTTCTCCCCGAAGACAGTTGGGTCAATGGAAAGAAATATCCGAATATATTTCCTCGCCGAACGGAGGTTAAAGTTTATTCATAATAGTACATGGTATTTACATTTAAAAACTGGTAATAGCATAAAGGTTCCACGCCATAGAATATTTTAAAACATAACCAGCAGAGGTCATAATGACAGTCACCATTGCTGTATAAAATTCTGGGAATATTTAATACAGTCACTAAATGCCCGGCAGCCGGGCACGGTCTCAAATAGACTAAATGCCCGGCATTCAAAACTTTTCACGCAATTTCCGCCGAAAGATTCTTTCAAACTTCTTAAGAATATCAAATTTTTGTTAAGTAATGTCAAGCGATTCCAAAATTTATTTGGTTTCAGTGGACAAATTCTCCGAGCTTGTGCGTACTATAATAACGCTCGGTTGTCGACAACTTGCTACGCTTCTGATCAGACTGCCGGACAGTCTCAGATGGACTAAATGCCCGGCAGTTAGAAATATTCACCAAAATGCCACTGAAAGGTTCCTTCAAACTTCTTAAGAGTATCAGATGTTTGCTAAGAAATGTCAAGCGATGCTAAAAGTTGCGTTAGTTTTTCAGTGATCGAGCTTGAACCACTTAAACATGTTATAAAGCTAGGGAGGTCAGGCTGGTTTCGTAGAATATATTGTCTTCGTGACAACTGTGGCGTGACAGAAAGGGTCAGTACATCAGAACGCCTTCAGGTTCGGTATGTGTTTGTTTCCATAGCAACTATTCAGAGATTATATAGAACTTTTTACCAGCGGAACATAGTTTTCCCTTCACCTACAACGCGTAGTCTAATGCAATTCATCAACAGCGAACAGTACCTGGGCATATTCGCGCAATATTTAGCGAAATGTCGCAAAACCGCTATAATGTAAACCATTTTTAGACAGAGCCTTGAAAAATGTTTCTCAGTTTACAAGTACTACACCACATTAATACACCTCGAGTAGGTTGCGTCACACAAGGTAACGCAAAGTCTAAATCTTCTTGGCGTGGGATCGTATTACCGCGCCAAACAGAGATAATATGTTTGTAATTATGCAAAGTTCAGAGTTACAAATTAGAAGGCCAAGAAAGACAAAGGCCCAGAAAGACAAAGGCCAGGAAAGTAAAGGTATCTTGCCTGCAGCTTGGGATCCATTGTCAAAGCTGAAACTTGATGGCAGATAAACTTAAAATACATAAGGTTACATGTTCTGGCGTTTAATCACAAGTGCTGTTCTCTCAGTGGCTACGCTGCTCATATTTTATTCTGTATTTCGCCCCCTTGGCAAATGATGAACAAGATTGCGAACAACTTTTTTGTTTTATTACTCCCAACATTAATCGGGAATTACTCAAAACAGATAGACCTCGACTATTTAGATAAATTTCGCAATAAAAATCCAACTTACCTTTTCCAGAAAGCCCTATCTTCTTCATCATACTTTCTGTAACAAGACGACAGATCTATCCTGTGCTAGACTCTTTCTGACTCACGTGTTGTATTGTTTCCCGCCAGTTTTTACGGAACCTGAAGGTGTTTTGACGTAGCGGACCCTTCCTGTCTCGCCACAGTTGTCACGAAGACAACATATTTTACGAAACCAGCCTAACCCCCCCAGGCTTTAAAACATGTTTATGTGGTTCAAGCTTAACCACTGAAAAACCAACGCAATTTTTAGCATCGCTTGACATTTCTGGGCAAACATCTGATACTCTTTAGAAGTTGGAAGGAACCTTTCAGTGGCATTTAGATGTTATTTCGTTATTGTTCAGAAACTGTTTCATGTTTTTTAATTAGAAAATCAGACTGACTTATTTTTGTGACTGGATGCAACAGTCTCTACTATTTTTTTATGACGTTTTTATGACGTTAATATTGTTAATATTACGACTAAGTATGCTTCTTTTTTTTTTACCGGTAATTTTGCACAATGTCATTTTGTCGTCTAGAAATAAAGTTGCACAGAGCGACATCGGATATTATGTTCTATATTGCAGATTTAGCGATTAAGATTTGATTAACGTTTACCGCCATAGCTGAGTTAAACTTCGCTCTGTCATGCCGTTTTGTAATTGTTACAGTGACGAGGATCAAAATGCTCGCTTGAGCAATGAAGTTAGAAATTGGAAAATTCTTTTTAAAAGCTGTAACACAAAATAACAAAAAGCAGTAGACGGTTTCCAAGAATACAGCTTGACAGAGACATGTGGTTCCGGTTATTTCTGAGAATTCTAGTATTTGTTTCATGCGTGACAATACCTGAAAGTGACCTATTTTTCCATTTTATTTAAAACTGCGTTCTACTTTTTTTTGCTTTTAAGAACGGAATTGCGCATCAGCGAGTTTATGGAGCGTTTTAATCTCAGGTCTTTTTGGTTTCCCCAATAATGCAACGAATGGGCATCAAAATCTAAGTCGGATCATGATGTAAAAATTTTTAATTCATAAGTTCGCTGTGGCGCTTTGTTATCGCGAAAATATGATTCATTTTCGACAAAAAATTTGAGTTACATTCGCTACATCTTCAATCCCGACAGGACTCGGCAACTCGTTTTTTTCTTTAGCCAAAAGGCACGAGAAGATGCTGATGGCCGCATAATCCCACTTTTACAGAAACATTACGCCGACAAAACACGGTATGGAAAAACCTTGTCTTTTGTCCATTAAACACTGATGGAAAATGTGACTGCAAAAAGCCGAAGTTGTGAAAAAACACAACACTTTTCATGACACTGACTAACAACTATGCACAAGCAATAATGAAACAAAAGAAAACATTCTTTGTTATCGCGAAAACATCTTGAATAATATGATTCATGCGACAAAAAATTTGAGTTACATTCGCTACATCTTCACTTTCGACAGGACTCGACAACTTGTTTTGTGAATTTAATCAAATAGTCATGCTTAATTTGTGCCATAAAAACGTCATGAGAAGTTTATAAATGTTAATATCATGTACACATTAGATTTTTCGCGCGGGATCAGTTTTCTTCGGTAAAACAAGTTTTACGATCCAGAAAGACGGTAGCCGTTTTTAGTGTTCCCAATTGTTAAACAATGGGTGAAATAAGGCCATTGGAAATTGAAACTGTTTTCACGAAAAAGTTCATCACATGAGCAGAAATTCTTCTTCTTATAAAATCTCCATTTGTTCCAGCTCGTCTAATGTTGTTTCCTTGGCCGTCCCAACTTTCTTAACGTTTATCAGTGTCAATTGTAACGCAGAGGATATACAAATCGCACAGTATTGCTAGATTTCAAATTACTTGAAGGCGGGAAAATCTAGTCTGTTTGATAAATTAACCTTGCGTGCTTAATTTATGGAGAAGTTGACAAGCCATTGATTTTCAGATTCCTATACGGCCTTTTTGTTGTTCTGTACAAATTGAGCTCAATCTTTATACTTGGTAACCGTTTTTCACCCATTTTACTTCTATTTTACAGAAGGTTTGAGGTCTTTCTTACAATAGCTATGTGCAATTATCCTTTTTTTGCAGAGAAAGTCTTATTTCGGTTTCTTGCCTTTGGTTTCATCAGTCATACGACTAGAATATCAAACAAGACAAGCTTCTTACGTAAAAAAGGTTAGTAGTAAATAAAAATAAATTTAGAAACAATCTTTCCCGTTTTACAAAACTGAAATGTTTTGCACTGGACATTCAAAGCCAGAGGATATAACCTCGAAATAATCTTAGATTCTGGCAAAGATTTGTTGCTTAAAACTTGACTTTAACTGATTAAAAAGCACGACAAGATGGTCGCATGATCCCACTCTTACAGAATCATGACTTACGCAAACAAAACACGATATGGAAAGTCCTCGTCTTTAGTCTATTAACCACTGTTTTTGTCAGCCCGTTACAGCGAGTAACGTAACAAATAGGTTAAATTTAAAATCTTACTGCAATAAGGGAAAAAGAAAACATTTGACAAACCTCTAAACGAATTGTGACCTTCCCACCTCAGTTTCGCTGGGTATTACTGTCAAGTATTTGAAGAAATTCACAGATCAGTCCGATCTGTATATGATCATGTGACCCTTTCACAAGGTAGCCAATCGTATCTCTTGTACTGTCTCTTGTATCAGATGGATACTATGGGCGGCCGTCACCACCGAAAATACAAGGATGTCAAATAGATCAGCAAATACAAAGCTGGTCTAGGGATCAGCAGCAGGATAGCATAGCTAATATAGGAACTGGCATGGCCAAACTGTAGACGGTTAAGTTTTCCTTCATGAATCAGAATACCCTAAACATGAATAGTTTAGGCAAATGATACACGGTCTAGTTGCCTATGTCGAGTTGGAACATGAAATTGTGAAATGGACTAGCTCAACTGCGAATTTACTCATTTGCAATACAGTACACAAACAGTGTAGCGTTGGGTCAAATGGCTCAGCGTAATGTCAAATGGTACAATGTACACACATACGGTGAAGCGTTGTGTGAAATGGTTTAGCACAATGTCGAACAGCACAGTTTGCACACGGCGGTTAGCTTGAATGTTTATAGTATTAAGTAGTATTATGACGAGCATTAAATGTCGATTGTCGAGCTCTCATCTCTTTCCTGACTCGCGCTTACTTTTCAATAAGAGTTTAACTTCAACGGCTCTTTGAACATAAAAATAAGCGCGAGTCAGAAAAGAGGAGAGAGCTCATTTAATTAAAGAAAAAATTCTTAAGTCTCCTTTGAGAATTCAATGAAGGATTCCTTTGAATTAATACAGAGGCGTTATCACAAAAGACCTCAGAATTAACTTACTTTAAAATATGTAATATGTCTAACTTCAAATCAAAAGGGGGATACAGGACTTTATTTAAAATATCATGCATCAGGAGAAGGAGTCTTCTTTAATATATATATAAGAAATTGGCAACCAATTTAGCTTTTCAAGATTTTGATCCTGGTGGATAACTCGTGTGGCTCTCGCTTGAACAGGGTTTAAAGAGTCCATAATATAGTAACTGCAGTTTCCCCACACCACAATACCATAAGTTACAGCTGATACAATGGATTTGAAATAAATTTCCTCCAGCACTTTGGCAGGAAGCTTCTTCATTCTTTTTAATGCACCCACTTTCTGTGAAAAAGATTTCATCACATGGTCTACATGCATTGCCCATGTAAGCCTATTGTCAATGACTCATCCCAAACATGTGGTGTGATTCACAACATCAGTAAAATCAACCAAGATTAGACATGTTTACAATTTCGATTGACCGTACTTTGTAATTAGGAAAGAGACTCAGGGAGCCAGAAAAATTTAGCATTTGGTTCAGCTCAACTCGGCTTTTTCGAAATGTCTTGTTTGACGCGACCATAAGATCATCGAGAGATGACGTTTCTCGCACGAAAACAATTTGCCATTGTTCAAATCAAATGTTCTTGTTACAGCAAAATTCGAAAAAACGACTAATTACTTGAAAACTGAATAACGCTGCAAAACGAATGATTACGGCCAAGTACTACGGTTAGTCAAATTGGACCGTTCAAATCTTGTTCAGGTTATAAAGTTAAGCCACTCCAGAAACCAAAAGAGCAACGCACAAGTAATGAATGAAAAAGCAATTATCATAATGTGGCAAACAAAATCGGTGCGTTTATATTGTCTGTTCTCTTGCCGAAATCACGCATGATAAAAAAGCGAGAATTTCGCAAGTCAACAAAAATATTTCAAAAAAAGTTGAGAATCTGTAAGAATATTTTATAATTATATAATAAGCATTCATGGGTGGTAGCATAAACGTTATCGACGGAGTGATATTGTAAGAAAAACAAACTGAGTAAATGTCACATCAACTGTACTGACACATGTGTTATGTTATGAATTTCGAAGCATCATTTGCACCCATATAGATCACAAAATCCATGTGCAGTTCACAGGATTACAGATGCGTCACACTGACACCAGAAGCTCGATATGCTTCGTTTATTACCGAGGTAATTTTGCAAAATTTTCATTTCGTCGTTTAGAAATAAAGTTGCACAGATATAAGTGGGGAGAAATACTCGACCACGTCTCGTGTTTCTCCCTACACTTCTTTCGTGCTCTAGCCACTTCCTGCGTGCTTAATAACAGAACAGAGCACAGTCAAGGCTTCTCTATTTGTTAATTAGCGGAGGATTTGATGTAACGTTTACCAGCTTAGCTGAGTTAAATGTCGCCCTGCTATTTCGTACTGTAATTTCTACAGTGATAAGGAAACAAAATGCTCGCTTGGGCGACGAAGTAAGAAATTAGAAAATTATTTTTAAGGCTGTAACACAAAATAACAAATGTAGTAGACGATTTCCAAGAACTGCAGCTTAACAGAGACATGTGGTTCCGGTATTTCTTGGAATTCTTGTTATTTGTTTAACTGGTGACAAGACGTGAAAGGTGACCTATTTGTCCATTTTATTTGAAACTGCGTTCTACTACTTGCTTTTAAGAACGAAAATGCGCATTTTTTAAACCGTAGGTCTTTTCATTTTCGCTGGTTTTTTCATTTTCCCATTAATGATAAATTTTTAATTCACAAGTTCGCTGTGGCGCTATGTTGCCGCGAAAACATCTTGAATAATGTGATTCAATTTCGCCAAAAAATTTGAATTACATTCGCTACATCTTCACTTTCGACAAGACTCGGCAACTTGTCTTTTTCTGTAGCCAAAAAGCACAAGATGGTCGTTTGATCCTTACAGAATCATGACTTACGCAGAAAAAACTCGATATGGAAAGTCCTTATCCTTAGTCCATTAACCACTGTTTTTGTCAGCCGGTTACAGCGAGTAACGTAACGAATAGATTAAACTTGAAATCTTACTGCAGTAAGTGAAAAAAACATTTGACAAACCTCTAGATGAATTGTGACCTTCCCACCTCAGTTTCGCTGGAAGAAATTCTCAGATTAGTTTGTCACTGAATCATAATATACATGTGACCCTTTCGCAAGGGAACCAATCGCATCTCTTGTACTATCTCTTGTTTCAGATGTACCGTATGATTCGTTACATTTACATACAGCTTATAGCGCCGCTGGCAATGTACCTAGTGCAGTTTCTCACGCCATGTGCGTTGCTTGACCGATATTTTCAGCTTTTTTTGCCGTTTTTACCGAGGTAGACCTAGCGAAGGATTTTAGGCTGTGTAAGTAGCAATAACTTCGAATCGCCGCCTGACGGATCCTCATTTGTCATTCGATGTTATTATCCTATACGAGAATACAAGGAATCTGGACGCATAGACGTTGTTGTGTCGTATTCATTTTGCCAAGCGTAGCTGGCCCCTACATGGATACTCACCTGAATTTATTAATCAGCTTGTCTCAAATGTTTTCTTTGTTCTTTCGTAGTGCAATACTACGGTTCTCCTGCAATTTTTCCTGGGATTTTAGAAAAACTTGCCTAAGAGTCCCATTAGTGACTGAGGCTTATGATCAGTCCACAACTTGAATTGATTTAGGCCAGACCACTTACTATCCTCGTAATGTCAGCATTGGCTTCGGGTCATTATTTCAATTTTTTTTCTTCCTTCTCTTGTATCAGATGGACACTCACCTGCATGTCATTATTTATTAATCAAACTTAAAAGTTTGAAATAACATGGACGTCTCCTTGTGGAGCGAGGGGTTAGACGGAAGGAAAAAAAATTGAAATAACGACCCGAAGCCAATGCTGACATGACACTTTTTCCTCCGTGGGGATCCCCTCGTGGCAGGCAAGCGATAACTTTTCCTGAAAAGGTAGGGTTGAATTCTGGTGCGAAAGCCGCAGTTCAAGGTTTTGCTAAATGAGAAGCAAAGGCAGGCACACAAGCAAGAGCTTACTGATGAAGTAGTTCAGCCTCAACACAGGAAATATCAAAAAGCGGAGCGCAAGCTGCTGATGACGTGGTGGAAGTAGGTTGTAAAAACAATTGGAAAAGAGTAACTGGAACTTGAATTATTGGAGCAGTTCAAACTCACTCAAGACTAAATAAAAACAGTTCCTTACAATTGGAAACCTACTGATTTTTATTTTTTTTTCCACTTCATGGATTACATTTATTTCGTATTTTGTTAAATTTTGTTAAAAAACAAAAAACTTTATCTGCTGTTAAATTTCGAGGGAAAATGATCAACAAGACTCTTCATTTTAGAATGATTTTTTTTAAGGTAATGTTGAATTGCTGACTCTAGAATCTCCATCGTCTCGAGTGCCTTGTGCTGCAAGCATCATTACCGCTGAAATATTTGATTCATGAATCAAAGTAACATAATTTTGGTTAGTAGTGGTGTACAAAGTAATAGGGAGTTTAAGATACGGTCACTACGGACTACGGACTACGTCTAGGCGTGAGAATCCAAGCCACGCGTGGACTGGGCCGACTACGCTAAAAGGGCGCGAAAATTGGAGTGTTGTTTGACGTTAAGATCGTGACAACGACTACGGACTACGGCTGCACTTGGAAAAAAAATGTCCTTCGAAGATGCTAGAAACGCCCTTTTAATCGCTTATGCGGATGGTTTTCTGGATGATGAAGAATTTATTGTTCTTTACGATTATTACCAACCCGTTAATCCTTCATTTCCGTACTGGAATTTTGATCCATTCTGTTTGGATGTGTTCGACTCTTGCGAGTGCGAAGCTCACTTCAGGGTGGCCAAGGATGATATTCCGATGTTATTGTTATTCCGGGCGTCAGTAATCAGAACCAGAAACAGAAAAAAAATGCGATTTTTACTTCTTTTTCGCTCAAGTTTAATTGCCTAAAGACTGTTCAACATAAAAGTAGCGTTTAGAAAACAAAACTGGTCAAAAATCGGCAAAAAAATACTTACGTAGTCCTCACTACGCGAATCTCCTCGACTACTCCCCGTAGCCTGCAACCACACGACGGACTGCGAAACCCACGTGCTATCGAGCATGCGCAGTAAATCTCGAACCAGGTCCTCGCCGTGTATTACCGTAGTCCGTAGTCCGTAGTGACCGAATCTTAAACTCCCTAATGACGATCTTTCGAAGTATTTGTGGAGTTTAAAATAATCCAAGAGGATAAATCCGAGACAAAGTCTCAAGACTTTCACCCAGCTTTTAAAGAAACGACAAAGGCATAAACCCTTGTTTATACAAGGTACCAAATCATAACAGAGTTCCATTCTGTGAACACAACATATCGTTTTCTACACCCACAAGCACACCCAATCGAACCATACTGATACCAACTAACAGAGCTGTTCATAACGATTATAACATAGAATGTAACGAAACAAGCTCTGTTAAACTGTAACGAAAAATAATGCAACTCACGAACTATCAGCATAACAAAGAAATTGTCGATAGCATGTTAAACTCACGTAAGGTATTGGAATTTCGAACAATCAAAGATCAAATCGAAACAGTTATCAAAATAACCTAGTCGATGATCGGAACGGTTGCAGATATCACCGGCGTATGCTCCATATATCAGAACAATTTTCTCTTAGAGGCTGGCATCTGGCGCATCGTTAACTTTCTTTCCAGCTCGGCGACTTGACTTTTCAAGGAGTTTATTTCTTTTTGTGCCTCGGCTTTGGCAAACTGAAGTTTCTAAAACAAAGAAAGGAACATTTGTTTAATATAGTTACTGACGGTGAATAGACTCAAGTTCAAGGTTTACAAGCGAGAGAACAGGGAGATGATTGCCTAGTTCCTGTATTCCCTTCGCAAAATTTCTCCTCAGTCAGCTTATTTTTATCGCTCTACAAAGCTCGAAACAGAGCCTAAGCAAACCACAATTTCTCTACTTGTTATTCGCCTTGGACATGCATATGTAGTCACGCTACCGCATATGTACGCGTATCAGCTATCTTCAAGAGGCTACTTATAAAGTACTATCTCGGATGCTCAAATGTTTCATTAACCTGAAAAAGACTTTATAAGTTTCTAATTACTCTAAGCGCCTGAAAAATAATAAAGAATGAAACACAAAATTTTGAGATCATGAAAATTATTTATTTATAAGAATACGTCAAATTATTCAAACGTGGTCCTTTTCACAAACCATCGAAAAGAAGATACGATCTCAAATATAGATAGGAAAGTTTGTTAATTTTTCTCTAAGTCGTAGAAAAAAAAGAACCATTTTATTTGTTTCATCATCAGCGTAGGCAGAAGGAATTAGTCTGGGTCCCCCTGAGAGTCGAATTATCTTCATCATTCATATGTTCTTAATATTCTGACCTTTTATCCAATTTTTGATAAATAAAAGCATTCTGTGGTTTCTACCTGTTACTAACCTTTCGGAAAATGTCGGTGTTGGCATTAAACGATTGGCCAGCCTGAGCTTTGGCATTATTTCTTTCACGTTGCAGTTTTAATATTTTTTCGTCAAACTGCCAAGGTAAATACAGAATACTGAATGGAACAAGCTTCTTGACACAGCTATAGGCCTAAAATATTTATAAAAATGACATTGTACATGAATAATATAGAGAAAGTAACCGGCTTTCATCGGTGGCATTGCAAAGGAAGTGCGCTCGCAAGATAGAAGTTACTCCTTCTTTGTCAAGAAAAAGCGAAAAAAGAATTATCCAGTGAAAACCTCCTTTCAGCACCCCCCTTTTTGCACATATGTTTGACCGTCCCACCTCTAAGCGAAGCTTGACTATTTCTGTTTGGTGCAAGTGACTCATATCAGCCAGCTGCTTCTCGAGTTGCTGTATTTGACTTTCCTTTCCTTGTAGGGACTTCTCCAGTGTTGTGATTGCCTTCCTATCTGATGTCAAGGAACGTATTCAAATTTGGTCAGGTCAAATTTAGCACTGAGTAAGAGAGCTTTTCAAGCAAACAGTCATGAGTAGAAAGGGTGAAGACCAGTGGCTTTGCTTGCTTCTCATGTTCTTCTTGATAAAACCATTTCTTCAATACTACAGCAACCAAAACTCGCTCTTATCTCGTATTTTCCCGTACTTAACGTAACGAAAGTGATAAGAAACAAATTGAGCATCAACTTCAACACAAAACCAGAACTGAGTTCATAAACCTAAACATAAATAAAATCAAACCATGCAACTCTGTAAATCTTTTTATACTGTTCATTCCAAAAATGCAATTCCTCAAATTGTTGTCTCCTTTATTCCGTAAAATCTAAATGAAAAACAAACTGAAACGCTTCTTGTCAAGCTGTTGCGTCAAAATATTTATCGAGCCTAAAAGGTGCCTAGCCTGTCAGATCACGAGACTAAAAATATGAGCTCCTTGGCTTACTTTGTTGAACTTCCTCTTGTCTAACCCTCTGAATCTCTTGCTTATGATTCTTAAGTGCTTCAGAAAGTTCAGTTTTGTGTTCCTGAGGAGTCGTAAAAGATCATTTGACCATTTTGTTCTAAGACCTTCTGATCAACGGACGGTCCGACAGAATTGGACCGCATGCTGCTGATTGATTAATGGGTCGTATTTTTACTTGAAATCATGCTTTAAAGTTAAGACTCTCTTGAACTCTTTGGAAAAGTGGTGATGAAAGGTCACTGATGCTAACCTGTTCAAGACGGGCTGTTTTTTCTGTAACTGCAGTCAAGTGTGACTTTAGTTCCGCGTTCTCCTCTGAAGAAATATATACTCAAATTAGCAGCAATGAGTTCTGTTAACTACCTACCAGTTACCAGAAAACTAGTGGAATAGTGACAACCAAGGCTTCGAGGTTTAAATTTACCGCTATTTTAATTTCTGTTCTGGGGTATTAGTTAAAGCCTTGTGTTAGCAAAAGCTTTAAGCTACTCAAACACTTCAAGAGCAAAAATGCACACACAAAGCGGAAACAACACAAAAAAAGATTTTAAAAAAACTCTACAAAGAACCCAAAACTAATCGGTAAAAAGCCAACGCTAAAAGGGATCATCTTTTGAAACCTTGAGGATGCTAATTGTTACCTTCTTTGTCACATCTTTGTAAAAGGATCCTCTGAAGATTGTCTACCATAGCCTTGAACTTTCCAGCTTCTGTGATATAAAACAACGAGAAGAGTAAGAGCCGGTTCTCGTGAGTATCTGGTATACAATTTTCTGTTCAGATTATGAAGGGCTGATAGACAAGTGTTGAAATATAAGATGTGGGTCAACCCGCTGAGTAAGAACCAAGTCTGTCAGAGGAACCACGATCAAAGTATTTGTAGTCAGCTGAATAAAAGCCCTAAAACAATAACTTGCCTAGGAAAACGAATATGAAAACGCAAAGACAAACCGATTGGTCACAAGGAAGTTTAAGGATGGAAACAATTTCGTTACATATCTTTCCATGCACGAAACGTGACGTGACTTTATTCTTAAAACATTTTCCATAACAGGCTCTGAAAAAGCCATGTCAGACTAATCTTTCGCGTGCCCAAAGTAAGCTGGTCTTCGGTCCTCCAGACTAACACCTAGCAAATTCTCAATCCGCAGTCGCCCACTCTTTTTACAGTTTGTTAGAAATAAGCAAGGAGATCAATCACACAAGAAGGCTTCCCTAAACACCAACCTTCTATGGACAACTTTTCAGCCTCCTGGCTGGACTGAAGCTGCTTATTAAGGGATCGTACTTCCTTCTCAAGGCAGCTGTTTTCCTGTGCTGTGTGTCTCATTACCTACAAAAAGAAAAAATAAGTGGCGAATTTCTTGCCAAACTGAGACGCAGCTATGGTCCTTAGGTGCAAGTGCATTCACTTGCTGCTCCACCCCCCTCCCCACCACGCTTCTCTCGAGCTCTATTTGTCTTTCACAACAAAATGAGTATCATCCCATTGCATGGTGATGAATTTAAGATGAAACTTGTTTCTTCTAACAATGCTGTATATCTTCAAAAGGAATTATCATGTTATATATCACTTACCTTTTCAAAATACGTATATTCTTTAATTAAGTTGTCTAAATCAACGGCTGTTCTAATAGAGTTCCCGCTGGTGGCCATACTTCTTCTCCCGTCTCCGATTGCAGCTTTAATCAGTTACACCATAGAAGACATCTTCGGTTGAAAAATAAAGGGGAGAAGGAGAAGTATTACAAGGCTTCTAAGACGATGAAGAATATATTTACAAAGCTTTGAACAACAAAGCAAACATATTCTCTCACAAAGCGTATGAAAAAACCTGCAAGACTTAAATACGGTTTTCGACAGCCGAAATTTGGATTCTAACCTGAACAATGTTAGCGAAAACGGAGATGAAAACAACAATGAAAGAAGCTTCGGTAATATATCGATAAGTCTTGAATTCATGAATTGATATACACACTCTTTTTCCGCTAATACACAAGCCTCAATTTAAATGTGTGCAATGCTGCAAAGAGGTCGGAAAAAGATGCGACTCTCAAGCGACTGATAGCTCAGTCCTTGAGAATTTTGGCGGGAAATTTCGACGCGGGTGGCACCGCCAATAAGTTCTTCTCGGGATAGGGGTAAGTTATCTATTGTTTCAGTTGATCATGCACGTTTTCAACAGTAAGATGCAAAACAAAAAAAAATTCCCAGTCCTTCGTAGTTTTTGATATTCAGCGCAGCAATGAATAGCACGAATTAAGTTCTAGAAATTGAAATTTTTTTGGTTTGAATCTTTTTCAGTCCTCGAAATGCTTTACCATTCTCGCTCCTTCCTAGCCCCCCAGGTCCCTTCTCAGAATCCGCTATTACACCAGTCATTCTTTGTAACAACGATGGCATCAACACTTCAGCAAATGAATAGCCCGCTAGACACAAATTAACTATTACAGTTTTATTCAAACCCGTCTCTTTCTTCAAATAATATTTCCGGGTAATTCACCTCGCGAAACAAATTAACTCGCCTCGGCCCAAGGTATCGAGACGATTCAAAACTTACATATCTTAAATAACATTAAAACGCTTTATAATATTTCTCTACCTCCTTTAACTCAGTAAACTTGGACCAGCCCTTACTAAGTAGGACAAATTACGAAATAATTCACGACAACGCCACTTGCAAATTTGATTACCAATACTCAGTAATCACCGAAACGTGTTTACAAAATGAAATGACCCAGTTTTTTGTCTCAATAATAAGAAGCCATATATGAGCGAATTTCAACTGAGTGTTGATAAATTAAAACCAAAGTAAACAAAATGCCAATTACGACACCGAAAAAAATATACCACAAGGAGACACTGAGAACCCAAAGTAAACCCGTGCAAACTTGTTTAAGCCCAAGAAAGCGCGAGCTTCATTGGCTGAGAAAGTACCAATGGTTTTCTGCATCAATTAAGGGGCAACGAAAATTAAATGACACTCAATTGCAACTTGCTCCGACAGCTAGTTTTTGACTCGTAAACTTTGTCAACCAGTTAATAGGATTCCCCTGTTACCTCGGTTACAAAGTAAATATTATCCCACATCAACAGTCCACTTACTGCAAGGACATCTCAACTAGTTAATGAAACTTTTTTTTTTTTAATTTTGGTCAGTAAGTTGGAATCTCTCATACATTAAATCTAGCATGGTTATGAATTGATAACAACTATATGTATATACAATAAGAGCAAAAAGCACTAAATGTTCACAACGAAAATAAAAGTCATGTTTCCTTACTTTTTTCCTTCATTTTTTTCTCAAAACTCCTGTTAACAATTTTTTTTCTTTTTTAAAAAAGAAACTGAAAATAATGATATTTTCACTGCTGGAAATAAATGTAACAAATAACGACGATGACATGATGTGGAATTCAGAAATATCAATGTACTTTGAAGATTTACTTCGACCATCTCACTACTCTACCAAAGCTTCTGTAAGGTTAGTGTCCCAAGGCCAATGAATTTTACTTTCATTGCCTTATGTCCAATCATTTTGAACAAGCGAAAAAACATTTATACCAAAGGAGCACTATGCACCTTCCCAAAGAGAGTTCAAACCAAAGTCTTCACCATCAGAATGGATAAACAATAATGTTTGATCCATGTAGAAGTTTTCAAGCAAGTAAGTAGCATTCTGTTATTTGTCTTGGTAGTAGCCAGTACACCGCCAATAATGTCCCTCTTTTTCTTTTTTTATCTATTTTTTAAAAAAATACCCAATACTGAACATTTATCAATACGTTTCATATGTCTCAACAAGGTAAAGGTCCTTATAAATATTCCAACCGAGAACTAATATTTCTTAACGTCTTTTTCGAAATTAATCTTGTGTCAATGAAAACCTGTATGCATTTAGAGCAATTTTCATTTGCACGGTACCTTCTTTTCACGTCAAGACTAAGCACGAAAGTGTCAGATCTGATCACGAAGTTGGTCAGATCTGCCACTTTTGATTGATTGACATTCCACTTTTCGCACGGGAAAAAAAGCCAGTCAGAACTGTACTGGACTCGGCTGGCCCATGCGACAAACACAAAGTCCTACAAACTTAACGCACTTGGAAGTCGAACCGGAGACGAGAAATGAAGCCTCCGAATTCAAGAAAGTCTGCTTCTTCGATCGAAGTTCCGAAACTTTGCGATCACCTCATCACTTTACCCACAATGCTCCACCTTTCAGCAATTTGTAACTTCGTTAGCAAGCCAAAGCGATGATGAGACTTGCGCACATTTCCATGAATTCCATCGTGTGATGTGAGCCAGTGGGGCTCGTGAAACTATCAGAGTCTTTCAGACTGTTGAACGACGAGTTTGCAGACGATTTTCTGGATGACTTTCCCGACAGCGTTCCTTCCGTGTGTTCTGGAGGGATTTCCGGGGTGGGAAGGCTTTTGAAGTCCAGGAGGTAACTTTTATGATCGACCTGATACAACTGAACGGCGATCTTGGTCTAGATTAAGAGAAAATGGATATCAAACTCTTTAGTGGTTTATATCCTGTATGCTAAATTGATTTGGTAATTTTTTTCCAAAGGAAAAACAAAAATGTTAATACCAAAGAAATCAAACAAGTCACAGCAAACTAACTCTAAGAAGTTCAAGTGAAATTGTAGTTACTTACAAATTTTCCAGTTATCCTGTTTCTTCTAAGTACTCTCAAATTAAAGGGGTTTATGATTTTCCATTCCTAAGAGGACAGCAACAGAGATAAGGCGTTATCCATAAAATGGAAAAAAAACAAACAAAATTCAGTTTATCTTCTCGATACAGACAATTCAATAAGCCTCTGTGCACTTTTCCTAAGGCAGGGAAGCATCGCAATTCATACCACACAAGCCTTCGCAGTGCAAAGAGGCGCCTAAATTTTTTATTCAAAATAAAAAGCATTTATCACTCCGAAAAGCAATGAATCGTAAGTACTGCTCAGTAAGGAGTCTTATTCCTTCAAGGCCGAATTTTAAGCAAAGGCAATGTGTCATAGAATTCCTCTCGACAGATGTCAGTTTCCCTTCATCTTATAGTTAAATTAATTCTACTTGCAATATCGAGGAAGTTCAACATATTTTTGTGAACTGATTGGCAACACATGCGGAGTGAATATAATACTTACATAACCTAAAGACATCATTGCGCGGTAAACTTCACCCATAATATCATTTGGCTTGCTCTGTGATCGAATGCCTGCACGTGGAAGAAAAAAACAGTTATTTAAATGCCTAATTCTTCTCCTTCAAAGCATTTTTAAACATAATTAGAGAGTTGCGTGGTGTTCCTAAACCTTTCCATACATTCAGTGGACTGCAAAATCGTTTTTCTAACTCTCAACTAAATCACAGTTGGAAAATCGCAATTACATGATTGTATAGTGGGCGTTTCCTCGAGACAAGCTACAAAAGCAGGACATTATAAGAGGATAATCTAAAAGGATAATGTGCTCAGAGACGCAGAACAAGTCTTGCCTACGAGTGTCGTGATAAACTGCATAGTTCAAATGTTCAAAGCATCCTTATAGCCGTCACAAAGATAAATTTTTAGGTCCGTCCCTCTCGCAGTAGAAAACAATGATTGCAATTAAATTGAAATGTTTCGATTACTGAGGGACCAAAGCAAAGATGACAAAAATTGAGATTGTTTCTTGTATTTGATTGATCAGTTTTAAGTACAGTCCTGTAAATGACCCTGTAAATATATCTCTGGTAGCATTTAAAGTTGCAATTTAGAAAGAGAGAAGGTTTATTAGGTTCCTGTGTCAACAAGGAACCACTGGTGTACCAGGGTGCTCATCCTTTAAGTACATTGTATAAACCTACCCAAATGCCATTTAGGTCGCTTTCCAAGCGCTAGCCTCAGGTATGGGATTTTTTTGGAAGGTGTTGTTGGGTTAGAATCTGAAAAGAAAGTAGGAAAGTAGTAAGCTCAAGAATTTTCTATCATATACATGTACAGGTAAATGGCAGAGGAGAACAGTTACAGAAATACAGTCACTCTGGCACTGATTCAAGATAACAGAATTCTGCAATCAGCTTAAAGACCTGCAATCAATGCAGACCACTGTTCACGAAATTTGAGATCAAATAAATTTCTTGACTCCTTGTCTATTTTCAGAAGCAGTTAGTGACGAATAGACAAGTAAGGTTCTCCACAGTAAGAAAAACAGTTGATAGAAAACAATACAAAATATCACAGAAAACAACAGCAAAAGCTTGTAAGCCATTAGAGTTCTTTCTAATTGAATGCCATGTAAGAGCCACAAGAAAAATCTAGACTTACTGGATCTTGCTTTAGTCATGGCTGTATTTGGAAAACTTTCATTTGAAGACACAGCCTTTTGCTGAAAAAGGGAACATGTAAGAGCTGAGCCTTCTAGTGCTTTAGTTACAAGGATTGGAAAAATTTTATAATTCATGACTGCCCCTCCTACAGCCCGTGTAATGCTCAGAGAACAATTTTATGCCTCAGAAGTTTGCCCTCTATTAATTTCTTAACTTGCAAGGGGACTGAACATATCATAACTCAATTTGTGAATTCTAAAATCTAAGCAGAGACTGCTATGAATTTTACCAAAAGGATTGTTCCAGACTGTAGATTTGACAAGAAATAAAACACAAACAAGGAAAGATTTCCAAGACATTCCATTCTCTCCTGTTGGGGCTGACTAGTGGCTGAATGAACAAAATGATATTTATTGGGTCACATGGCTTGATAGCATGTGGTTTTTGTGTTAAAAGTGATTTCGTTTCGGAGACTGTGATTGCTGTGTTTGTTTGTCACAGTTTTTTCTACTATGTATGAGTTTTACAATTTCTTTTTACCCCAATGTACTGATAATTTAACTTTTCTTCATTCATTTTTACCATGGGCGTAGATCAATTCAAGACGACACAAAATAGTGGAAATGTCTGTAATTTGAAAGTTGTACACAATCATGAGCTGACCTGGATTAACCTGTCGTGGTCTACAACTATGTATGCGTCAACAAAGCTCTCTGCAAATTGTCCCCTGGGATAAGAACCCCTCCCTCTTTGAAGATCTGGGCAACAAACATCACAACGTGAATGAAAGTGATCCTCACAGTGATGTGCACTACTTAGGCAGTAGTGAAAATAAGGCCTGAAAAAAATTCAGGCCTGTACGGGATTTGAACCCATGACCTCTGCGATACCGGTGCAGCGCTCTACCGGTATCACAGAGGTCATGGGTTCAAATCCCGTACAGGCCTGAATTTTTTTTTTTTTTTTCAGGCCTTATTTTCACTACTGCCTAAGTAGTGCACATCACTGCGAGGATCACTTTCATTCACGTCTTTATCCGCAGTTCAAATATATGACTTTCATATATTCTTAACCGTCTAAACATCACAACATTGCTACAAAACTTACCACAGGTGATGCTGGTTCTTTAATAAGAAAGGAGGAGATAGGAGGTGAAACAGAAGAGTAGAAGTCCTTCACATTGCTCTCTCCCTGAGCTGCTGCAAAGACAATCAAAAGTCAATCAATGACTTTGTTATTTCATAACAAGTCGTAGCCTTCTTTCCACTATCTCCAAAAAAGATTAGACAAGTACCATGCAAAAATAAGGCATACAATGAGTTAAGAATAACATGTACTTCAGATGATTACCTAGACATAAAATTGCACTGTTTTGAGGATAAAATATGATAACAGAGTTATAAAGGGAGTCCTCGCAAGATTTTTCAAAACATAGAGTCTGTGATTCCCTCCAGAATTCCAAGTCGGTGCCTCAATCTGACCTTAATTGTCCCAGGCAAAAGTTACATGCACCAACCTACCAGAAAGCTGAGATCCTTGTAAAATGGCAATTATATGTATCAAAATTCCAAGATTGCTATCTAATTGTGATAATGACCTCTCAAAAAGCACCACCATCACAGGGTTGCAACCTAATTTTCCTTTTAATGACAAACTGCCATGGCACAAGCTTGATATTTTTCCTAAAACAACTGTTTCATGTTCATCAAATAGTTCCTCAAAATACAGCCATCCTGAAGAGTGACATACAAAACCTAAGCTTACCAGTAGGTTTATGAATAAACCTTCCTTCAAATGTCACCAAACCATCAAAATTTCTGTTGTGTTCACTTACCCAACATTTTCATTCTCTTGTTGTCAAGTATCAGATGATAAGCAATCTTCAGTTGGTCATGAGGATCTCCATTTTTTATTGCCCATCGTACATCACTTTCACTGCAGTTTAGTTTCTGCAAAAACAATTCAAGACAATATTTCTCTAAATTTTGTCACTGAACCAAAGTACTCAACATTTCACTTCTGTAGTGTTCAATTTAACGCGAAGTTCAAAAGTCTCTGACATGAAGTGATTTAAATAGAGCATCAATTTGTACATTGGGATCCAGTTATTCAAAGAGCAGATAATCCTATCCATCAAGTTAAGTTTTCAAAAAAACATACTATGCTATGTGCAAGAAAGAGATCCATTGAGTGAATACAATGCACACATCACTGTAATCAAATAAATAAGAGAATATTATAGTTCTATTTCTATTCATGTAGGTTAGCTTGTCACTGTGTTGTGTTTTTAAGCTAGGTTTGAGCACAAGGTGACCTACACCTCTAATCAAATGGCATTGCTATGCCGGTTGTAAATTACTGAAAGAATCCTTTTAATTTTTTCTGAAAGGAAATATTCCATGAAAAGTTACTGACCTCACACACTAATGCTAAGCACTCCTGGTCTACCATATCACTTTCTAAGCAAGATGATGGGAAGAGATAAACTGGTAGATCCTTCTTGAACCAGTCATGATTCCTAAAAATGAACAAAACACATGGGTAGGAATCACAAAACTGAAATTTTCATAGCAAATAATGTTTCATGTGGGCACTGTCATCCAATGTTTTTAGTTCAAAATTTAGGTTGGAATTTCAGCTTGGAATTTAGAATGCTGTTTTGCGGAAGGAGGAAGATGGGAAAGAAGATGGGAGAAAACCCCTCAGAGCAAGGTCAAGAACCACCAACAAACTCAACCCACAAGTGACACCAAGTCTGGGAATTGAACCTGGGCCACAGTGGTGGGAGGCAAACACTCTCGTCGCTGCGTTATGCCTACTCCCTTAACCCTTTAACTCCCAGAAGTGATTAACAAGTAACTTCTCCCTATAATATCCATACACTATACAGCAAACATGTAGTGAGAATACTCAAACTCATCAGGTACGAGATATCACCTTGATTGAACACCAAATTCTTGTAATCAATTTACAAGGAAATATGTAGCAGCTAGAGGGGAGAATTAACAATCAGATCTTGGAAGTTTAAAGGTTAACAGTACACTTACTTTATTTGCTGCATTGTTGCTCTTTTCATGGGATCAACACGTAACATTGATGATACCAGACTGCTTGTCTCTGATGACAGATGTGATGGTATATAAAATACACCTCCTACAAAGGGAAAATACATGTAGGAAATGGTTAGAGCACTTAATACAGTTTTAAGTCAATGTCTGCTTACAGGCCAACTTTTAAAGCAAAGAGTTTGGATTTGGGTTCTGACTGGGTCATTGCTTTATTTTCTTGGAGAAGAAAATTTACCCTGGGAGTGTCTCACTTCACACCATAGTAAAAATACAGGAGGAACAAATGTACATTTAAATGAAGACTGTTGCCAACTGGAAACTACAACTAACATTTATTTTAACCCTTCAACTCCCATGAATGACCAAGACAGAATTTCTCATCACAATATTTATACAATATCAACTAGATAAGTGATGAGAATAAAGAAAAATATCAATTTGGGGATAGTTAGCTGATCCAATACTAAATTCTCTGAACTAACATTATAAGAATTGTGTGGTTGACAGTGGGGAGAATTACAAATTTGATCAGGGAGTTAAAGAGTCAAAGTTAACAAACCTTTTATTTTCTTGAATAGGGTTGGTATGTGTTCATCATCAAAGGGAAGCTGAAAAACATATCAGGTTTACAGACATTGACATTACACAAAAAACATTTTAACTTCTATAAAAATAATTATCATGGTCATGTACAGTAATGTCTAAAATATACATACTAGTGATTGAAATGGATTCAGGTTAACAAGATTGTTCATTGATTTTGTCATGTGCTGTACTTTCCTTTCATCAAGGACTACAGTGGTGTATCCAAATAATGAGGAACAACCTAAACTGAAGCCATTTAAAATCATCTAGACCTGAATTTCTTTTTAAACAAAAACCTTGGAATAAATGATTAATACTTACACTTCCACATAAAAGGGCATAAAGAATCACCCCACAGCTCCATATATCTACCTCTGGACCTGCATAAAGTCTAAAAATTTAAATGAACAAATTTCAGTCACTAACTTTGCATAAATCCACTTCAGAGTACTTTTCCACAAATCCAGATTTTAAAATGAGGGTATTCTTTTAGGCCTGAGTAAATTACCAACCCTTTTAACCAAGAACAAATGCTACATAATTTCCCCCAATAATTTCACACTGCAAAAAGAATATGATTTGATCTACTTTGATTTAATTTTTTCACAAAAAAGTCTTGCAGCATGCAAACTTACTTTCCAGATATAACTTCAGGGGCTGCATAATTTGGTGATCCACAACTTGTTCGCAGGAATTCACCATCCGTCATCATGTTGGATAATCCAAAGTCTGCTATTTTTACATTTGCTTGGGCATCCAGAAGGAGATTCTCAGGTTTAAGGTCCCTTGATTATATCACAAAAACACTATTATTGATGTACAGTATTCTTTGGGAAAAAAGACAATTCCTTCATTCTTGATTCTCAAAACCTTTTCAAAAAAGTTTCACTGATTAAGATGGTTGAGGCTGTGTGAGAATTTGTAGAGGGTACTCAGGAAATTTGTTAAAAGCAGAGGAATTTTCCACTTTTTGCAAACTGTATTCCAGTAGTATTTTACAATCACCAAATCAATGAACTTTTGAAGCTCAGTTTCTGGCATGATTTTTAAAAATAACAGCACCTGGTTTATAAGCAAGTACATGTAATTAAGATAAATAATAATAAATAAGAAGAGGTATGGCAATATTCTCAAACCTACATGCACACTACCTATATATATAAAAAAAATAACTCTACCTATGGACTACCATGTGTCTATGGCAGTAATCCACTCCTGAGATAATTTGTTGGAAAAATCTGCGAGCCTCCTTTTCTTGAAGCTACAATTAACAAACAAACAAAAATCAAAGATGAGTCAAGTGCATTATACAAAAATCTGGAACTAAGATGATATGAAAATAATGGAAGTCTGGGTTTTACCCACTGTCAAGGCTATTGCGCACTGTAACATGCCAGAACAATCAATCCTTCACACCCTGACATCAGTGCGCATATTTTCCAAATTGCTCTTTACACATTTCTTAGGGTGCTGACAAGGAGAATTTAATTAGTAATTAGAGCTTCATTAGTTAGTGATCTTTCCCTCTATTTTCATGCCTTTTATTTCTGATTCAGGGGTGAAATTATAAGGAGAAAGAAGATGCTAGTAACTCTTTAGGGTCAAAGAGGTAATTAAAACAAGTACAGCCAGTCTCAAGGAAAGAAAGGGGAAGAGGTACTTTGGGTAATTTCGAAATGGGGTTGCTAGTAAGGTTTCCAGATCCTGACCCAGATCCTGTAAACAGAAATACACTGTAACATTTTTAGCTGTGCAGTTCAGTTTGTGACAGATGTATAAACAAATCTATAAACAGTAAACTACCTTTCCATGTTTAAGGATGTAGTCAAACAGTTCTCCTCCAGACACATATTCCATTACCATAAATATATCAGATGGAGTACTGATAACTTGATATCTAGAGAAAAAATTATATTGTTAAGTTACAAAAAACCCTTAGTGGCTATGTTATAATTATAAAAAATGCTTCAAACAATTTTCTGGTTTTGGTTTTGGAAACTAGTCACTGCCAGTTTTTTCCTTTTTTGTCTTTAAATCATTATTATCATTAACAGAAATCAAACTAGTTTGAAAATTTTTAAACAAGAACATTTCTCTCATGAACACTTCAGCCATGAGTCCTTATTCAGCGGCCAACAATCAACAGAGATAGGATGAACAAAAGGAAACTAGAGAATGGAATGCATGGGGAAAAGCTTGAAACTTACTGCTAAAAAACTTCTCAGACTGCTGGAAAAAGTGCTATTAATAAATCTATTTAGGGAGTCAAAGATCCAGCTATAGCACACTTTTGCCATTCCACATAAGAATGTCTGCTAACCAGACAAATTATGGTCAAGTCACTGATGGTTCAACTTGTCAACACCAACTTGCCGATATATAAAATTTAGTACAGACATTAGTACAGACATCGGCGAGTTGGTCTTCAATCCAATACAATATATTAGAAGTTAAACATATAGAAAAGTAAAAGATCTTTAGTAAAAAAACAATTTTTTATCTTTCAGCAAAGTTTATAAGGATCTCACGGTGGACAAAGCAAGGTAAACATTGCCAATGACTATAAAAGCTTCAGACAATAACAAGTTATTGTGTGACAACAACACTGTTAAGACTCATCATGTCAATCAATCAGATTTTTTAAAGAAAACTTGGCTTTCTAGACAAGATCTTGAGTAAAAACCAGTTCGTTTTATTTCCAACAAAGCTTATAAGGATCTCATGGCGAAAAAAGCAAGGTGAACATCGCGAATGACCAAAATGAGCCAACTTTTCTTCAAAAATCTGACCAATTGACATGATGAGTCTTTACAGTGTTGTTGTCACACAATAACTTGTTCACGTCTGAGGCTTTTATAGTCATTGGCAATGTTTACCTAGCTTTATTTGCCATGTCTCTACTCGATTTTATGTCAGTGAGTTGGCATTGGCGAGTTGAACTGTCAGCGACTTGAGTGGATACTGACCAGACAAGTAGACCAGACCATAAGCCAAGGGAAAAACACCTCTTTTGAATTCTCCTTTAAAGAAATCTTGTTGTGTATTTTGTTTTGTTTTTCAAAATTGTTTTCTTTGTCCTTCTATCTCTATTTATCAATACTAAAATTGACTTACAGTTTAATGATATGAGGATGTCTAAAGAGTTTTAAGTTTTGAATTTCCCTCCTTATTTTGCCAACTACATCAAGATTCTTGATCTTCTGTCTGTTTAGGATTTTCACAGCTACTTTGTGGCCTGTCAGCTGATGAACTGCCACTGAAATTTAAGTACATATAATTAATATCTATTAACATAATTAAATTCTGCTGCAGAATGGGGATTGGAAATCCGATGATGGCCAATCTCATTACAATGTAATCTGTAGTCCAATGAGCATCAGAGTTCAAAAGTCCTTTTACACTTGTATGGTTTGTAAACTCATTTCATTTCTCAAAGAAATTACCAGCTTATCTTTTGTAAATTATGCATACCTATGCAAGAGAATAAGAGGAAGTTTAAAGAAACAGTTTTCTAGAGTTTAGATAATCAAAACATAAAAGCCATTCCTCACAGAAACTCAAGATTTTTCTAAAGCATCTATATTTATTCCCCTACAAAGATCAAAATTTACCATCTCCAATTCTAATCGTAAATATAATTTATTGTTTCATTCATGTACATCTCTTTGAATTGATCAGAACCAACAAATGGGGATTGAAGAGATTATAAGCGATATCAAAATTAAGTGTGAATTAGCAGAGTCATTAATTCGTCTACAAAAACAACTTCCGAATTTAGTCGTAGCCAGATGAGTGGATTGCCCGGGCAAAGTCCATAAACTTTGGATCTTCTCGGTACAAAAATTGCCCTAAAATATTTCAATGTTATTTGGAAGCATAACAAATCTTAATCTAATAAATATGTGAAATTTTAGACAGGTATGTTTACAAGAATTGGGGAAGAATTCTCATGATTAAATTCAGGGATTTGGAAATCAGTCCAATACAAATTACTGATACACAAATCGTAAACAATATCAACAAGAGGAAAATGTTCAAAAGATGTGCGGTAGCCTTCAATTTCATTTTTTACTTTTTACTTTCATGCTTCTTCATAACTGGCTTAGTTAAGAGTCAATAACCGTCTTCAAGGCTAGCTGCAAATGGTGCGGTTTTTGACGCATTTATGAAATCGTGTCAACGGTTGTAAAATCCTCCGCGTGCGACAATCGGTGAATGCAAATGATTGTAAACGTGGATGGCGGCACGAACTGCCTCCATTTCACCTTAAAAGCCACAAAATACTGAAAAAACCGTTATCAGCACTTACATTTCACTTTCCCAAACGTTCCAACACCTAAAGTTGTTCCAAGCAAATAATTTCCGATACATAATTTCGCGTTAATAGTTTGATCTCTACGGTCTTTAGCCGCCATGTTTGGGTACGGAATCACGTGGTCCACCGCTTTCCTTCGGCGTCCAACAAGAAACCGAGGCATTGTGGTCTACCTTGGAGACCATAAAAATTATGGCGATCACTGTTAAAGGGGTGAATCTCCAGTGGAATTTATCCTCAGAAGAGATCCTGAAACGAACTGATGAGCTGATCGAGAAATCGAAGAAGGTTTACGATGCTGTTGGTGCGTTAAACCCGGACGATGTGACATATGAAAACTGTTTGAAGGCAAGTGAACTTTTTGATCGTTTCTTCCTGATCCGGCCCTCTTGACAATTCCTGCACGAGTGTTTCACGTGTGTTGTCCGCGATCGTCAGTGATGTTCTTTCCGTTAAGATGTGCACGATCAAGTGAACCTTTTGTTAGAATTTCACAATAAAGGAAAGTTTTGACGGATAATATTTACCACGTGCCCTGTAAAAATTATTGACTTGATTTTTCTGCTGCTACACTAATGTTTACCACAACGCTTCAGTGCTCCGATCAGACTGTGGAAAAATAAATCTCACTAACTAGACTAGACTTGGTTAAAGACGGAAATATCGAATTTCTAAGTCCTAACTCCAAAAAATATTATTTCAAATTAAAAAAAAAAATGAAATTACACGTATAAAAAAAAGTCGACCTAATTGCTTAAAAATGCGATTACATGCAAAGGTTTTCTATTTTTGACTAACCAGATGGCTTTAAATTCACTAGTTATTTGTAATATTTTTAGGATTTCGCAAGAAAGTGTGAACATCGCTTAAATTACATGCCAAATAGGTATAACTGCACGTGGAGTGCGTGCATCTAAAATTTACGGAACGAGTTTCAATCACGAAATCGTTATAAATTAAAAAATTGGTCAAGGGGTTGTTTTTTACCTCCACGTGCATTTTCTTTCGTAAGGGTGCATTATTACAATCAGGCACTGTAATCTCCCTCTTAGCCCTGAGGCATTCCATTACTTGAAGCATTAACAGATCACTGATGCGTGAAGGATCTAGCTTAAATAAATTTGCATAAGGAATTAAAAGTAAAAATATATTATCTCATTTAGAACAAGCTGCATAGCTAACCCTTTCACT